>QNGE01007409.1:0-23368 GCA_008508345.1 Paragonimus westermani | reverse complement strand
AGGCCAATATGATGCTGTTGTCGAATAATGTAAAACATTCTTCGCAAATATGTGAGAATACGGGCAATTTTCAGGTGTCACACTCTCAATGCAGCACAACTATTACACTCAGTAAAATTTATATATTTGTCCTGGAATGTTCCGTTTGTTATTTGACGGAAAGTTTGAAGACTTTATCCTTCTGAGTTGAAACGGCCGATTCTAGTTGTTTTCGACCTTGGACTATTACACTGGCGAATTACACAGTTGCCAGCGTTATTTTCGGATAACGCCTGGTGTGTTAAGTTTGATGGGTGTGCGAACTGTTTTCAATGTCACTATAGCGAACTCTGATAGTGTGCTCATGAACCATGTCTAGTTCATTTGGAGTTGTTATGTTTGTCAATCATGTATGAGAATATTCCGTATTTGCACTACTGTTGTGCAATCTGAAGCAACGCACGATGGGGCCTTGGGAGTAGCGCGTCGCCCTTCATGCTCGGCACGTTAGGAGGCACTACAGAAGGAGAGGGAGAGACCAAGTGAGTCTGATGCCCAGCAGGAACTTCCCAACAATGTGAAAACACCAGATGGAGACCAAGATAATACAGGGAAGGAGAATGATCCTGAGCCTAATCGCTGGCCAGAGTTGGTGAGAGGCGAGAATCAAAATCCACCCCAGGGTTCAGACGGAACTGGATGCTGCTGTTGCCAGCAAGGTGAATCGTATGAAAGTGACAGTCGTTAAAGTGAACCGTGGCAAATAAAAAAGGGATGAATGGAGAAAAACAAGGAGGAAGCGGGGGTCAATTAAAATGACTGTTGGATGGAGAAAGTGGGATCATGGAAACTATAAGAGCACGCCGAGGATATTTGTTCGAGAATTGGAGTCCAGTAGTAAAGGCATATAGTTGAATGGATCTCCGAAGGAGGGCCATTTCAGGTGTTGAAACTGAAGAGAACTTGTTTCGCGATAGAAACAGGAATACAAACGTTAAAAACACCATTGGGTTCGTTTTGAAAGAGAGAAAGGCTTAGGGAAGGTCGATGAGGTCTTCCTATCCGGTAAATATTCCGTAATACATATATACGGCTCTTTGCCCTCAATGGCTGAGTTTGTCAATATCATACCTGGGGATAGGTTCTTAGTGGTGGCAGGACGGGCATGCGCAGCCACCTTTAATCCAACTAGAGTGAAGTGATGTGACCTGGTAGAATGAAAGAGTAGTAGCCATCACAGCGGCACTGAACTATCGACTGAGGCGCCGTAGTTCAATAAAGAATTTGAACAACGGATACGACTAACAAGGCTGGCTGTGGAAGACAGAGCGAAGATTCCTTCCGTTGTAGAATTTTCACAACCCCAGTATTATGAACCTTTAGCCTGAACCCACAAAGGGGTGGAGGAACTCCTATAGGAAGCAGATTTATTGCGTCCGGGCTGCGGGCAACTGCTCGGCACAATGAATTGAAATTAAGGGTTGGTTGTGAGAACTCCTTGAGGTTTCCGTGTGCCATTGCTGGTAACCTGAGCTGTTGCGGTTAATGAGACCTGGTTAAGGGTAGAAAAGTTTGAAAAATATTTGCCTCCCTTGATGGCTGATCCATTGAATAGATACGCAGTTCAGCCATGTATGAGGGTGTTCTATAATTTGTGGCGCAGCGCTATGGCCAGCCAAAAATTCGGAGCTCAATTCCGTAAAATGCTTAACCTTTTATCCGTTTTGTATTAAAATACGAAGTACAGCTGTTTCTCTTGTGCGATTATATAAGCCTTTCCTCTAGTTCACAAGAAGATGGACAGAGTCTCAGGGTTATTAGACGGCAGTTAAGAATCTCACAAACTAATAGATTTCATTGCATCCGCAGTGGATTGGGGATTGGAGTATGTTGCCGACGCTACGTGTAGCAAAGCACCGCTACAGCTCCGGTATCACGTAACATCATTTTGAGCACGTAACTGAGACCAGTAGTTGAGGATATAGTTAGAATGTGCTTTTGCCCGTCTTATAGCTGGGAAGCCCGATGACATTTCGAAATTGAAAGTCGAAAAGCCTCTGGGCGGATGTGATAATGGGGTTGTACGTATGCAGCTTAATTGCGCCTACCTCAATCTTAAAATGTGGCAGATACTTTAGAGGCAGGAGTACTCAACAACTGACGTTGGATGCTTACTAGTTCGGTTTGGTAGACTGTCATGGTAACAACAATGTTAACAAAGCCTGGTTCGTCGTAGTCGGTTGGTTTAAGAGGAAGTCCCTATGGTGCATGCGTCTGGGTGTCTAGGCATAGAAAGGAAAGCTCAGGTTTTATACGCACAATCTGGTGGGTACGTCAGGTTTTTTAATACCAAGCAAGTAGAAAGGAATATTCTGAAGTAGGAAAGAAACGTAGAGTACACCCTAAAACGAAATCAGGGGAGCACCATTGTAAAAACCCCAAGACATTCTTTAGTAATGCATAGACTGGAGGGTCCATGAGAAAAGGACTGAACAGCGTTGTTTATACTGCGAAAATTTTTTAAACCACCGGTACAAAAGTTTGGGGTATTTCGCTGACTTTTTGAGGTGGTACACCTCCCTGATTCTGGAACTGTTGCGGTGACTGCAAAATGGCCTATGACGGAGGAATTTGGAATCAATAGGTTGGATAGGCCGTATGTGAAAAAGTCGGTAGGCTAGGTCAATGGCAGGCACTTTAGGATACAGACGGGTTAGTCAGCTAACTGCCGGGACATAACCAGCGCTGGTGAGACTTCTTGATAAGAAGGGTGGGGAGGATTTCTTAGGAATTAAAACAGAAAAGTACATGGGAGTGCTCAGAGCGGGGAACTTCGAGGTCAACAAGTGTAACGCGCAACCGAAATCAGCGAGCGCGCACGAACTGAATTTGAGTTGTGTGACTGGGCGTGCTGCTGTGTTGTCGGTGCCGTTTTAGCTTACGTTTTTGTAAGTCGTGTGCATGGCTGACGGGGCCTTCGGCTCATGTTTGTTCGTATTGTTTCTCTTTTCAGAACTGTTGTTCGAATCCCCACTTCTGAAGAGCCTTGTCCCCTGGTGCGTCCACGTTGCCTGAAGGTTGGTCCGCGAAGTCACGGGCATCCAGAGTAGAGTCGGCTGACCTGCATGATACACAAGCAGAGTCTAGAGGTTACCAGAAAAGAAAAGAGAACGCCGCAAGCTTCGAGGTAAATTTGTCCCGATGAGACCGGATGTGTTGCTTTTCTTTTACGAAGCGTATATGAAGCCACGTGTTGAATGCTGTGTGGAGTTCTTGCGATCGCATCTGATAAACGATAAGTAGTTACTGAAGAAGGTGTAAAAATATTTTACAAGGCTACCGAATATAGTGCCGTGTTACTCATACAAAGGAGGATAAATACTGAACTTTTTTTCTCTTGTCGAAATGTGAATTAGTGAAGACTCAATGGATACCTTCAAAGTTGCTTAAGGTATAGGTGGATCTGGGGAGGAATCACTGTTCATACTGCACACAAACTTCTACCTAAGGAGCCGATCCTAAGTTGTTAACAGCAAAGATTACATCAATTACAGCTAAATCCCTCGTATGTCGACTTGTTGACGTTTGGAACATGATTCCGCAACTTGCGATACCACACGATAGTGTGGCTCTGTTCAAGAGAAAGCATGACGATTATTTGCTGCTTCTTTCTTCCGAACTACTGTGTGAGATACTTCCGAATGTGCCTCCTTGGTACTGTCATCCCCACAGACTTAAATTAGTCAACTTTCCGTCTTTATCATCGGTTATTATCCTCTTTTTCTGCCATACATTTATTCCATGCACGCAGTTAGTCTGAGGGTTCAAAGGTATAGGCTGTAGGAAATAAGGCAATATTACTCACGCTTTTTTCTCTTGTTTCGCGTACGTTCAACGGAAGGATGCACTTGCATGTCTCGGTAGTGACTAGGATAGCTTGAAATCCTTGACTTCTTGTCTGGCATCCCTCATGACTGTCCCTAAATGTAGAGAATTTCTGATGTCATCTTTGCAGCACTCGGCGGTTTTCGAAGATCACTGTCCCAAGAAACTGGACATTATCTGACTCGAGCGGCTCCATCTTGGAAACTAAACCGACATTCTCTTGCCAGTAGTAGAATTGAGATGTGTGTGGTATGCATGCGCCTTTAGTAATTCCATATCTCCACTCGAAGGACTCCGTACTCTCCAACGACAAGCAGAAATAGGTGAAGGAAGGTAGTATTCAAGTCACGGTTATAGATGTTTGTCAAGACGACCACTAAAGTTAGCTACAGGGTTAGCGAAAAAAAACTTGGTCGAAGAGAGAATTTCAAGCCTTGCAAGTCCACAATGATAAACACTCAGATTGTATTCAAGTTCTCTCCACTAAACCTCTAACATTACAGGGTGACCTTTCAGTAACCTGTCACTTTTTCCGTTGTACACCCATTGGCACGCAGTGAGATCCCATCAACAAATCGGTAACGCCAAGCCACCTCTGTGCCGCCGATACGTCGAAAGTTCTATGCTTGGTGACTCTAGTTTGTCCTCGCGAGGCTTAGATTTCAGGTTGCGGACCGTCATAGTAGCATGACGTTGTGCGACCCTTAAACCCAGCTTGTCATTTCGGATGTAGGACTGCCGGATATCAAGGTCATTCTCAAAATACATTCGAACAAATATGTTGAAAAGAAGCTAGAAACATTGAAAGCTGAACTGGCCAAACGGAAGTTTGATTAACGCAGGAAGTACCGCTGACCACTTTGTGCATTTTCTTCAGCTTTTGGGAAACCAAAGAAAGTGCGTGTGACAAAGGTTCCTATGTTCTCGACAAATACTTTTTGAAGCGGGTAGTCTCCAAGGTAATAAGTGGTATCCGAAGAACTACCAATATGCATAACCTCACACTCACTAGCATTAGAGTGTAGCAAGCTTACTTGGGACAGACTGAACAGGATATTGTGGTCATTATACAAGGTAAGAGAACCGCAATCAACCTCCACGTAATCCGCAAACAGTGATTGTGAAAAGACAATCAATTGAGAAAGTTCATCAACAAATATCATTAACGGAAGCGAGATAAGAAGAGAACTTCCTGGTACCTCGCTAAAGGTAAACCCACAGGTAGAGAACTCGTTGTTTGTACGCATTGTTTACACACGGCTAACAAGATCCGAATTCGGTCACCGAAGTAGGTTGCGTTATATTTCATAAATATAAGGCTAACCCAGTGAAACCGTGTGGGTCTTGCGGCCAGTTGCTTCTGCAAAGTCGCGGTATACAACATCAAGTCAGTTGTCACGGTTGGCAATTTCAATACGCCTCTAAATGGCATATGGCAAATACGTGGCGCGTGAACGACCCTTGAGAAAGCCACGCTGCACATTAGATAAGTCTTAAAGGTTAAGGTAACTATAGAGTGCACCGTATGCGAACGTCTCGGGATTTTGGATGGAAGGGTGAATTGACGGTAATCGCTGGGAAGATTATGCTTACACTCCTTGAAAACAGGTGTGATGCTCTCAAGTTTCCAAATGTTGGGCACCGTTCTCTGGGTGACTGAACATGCAATAAGTAATCTGAGGAGATCAACAAGCTGTTTATCAACAAGCTGCTTCAAGCTAGGCTCCAGGAGATGTACCAGAAGAGCTTTATCTACGACATCTGAGTCAAAGCAACATAATCGTTGAGGAAATATCCACAGTGCTGATGTCATCAGTTATAGCGCCGAAGCGAACTTGAAGTGGCATCTGGGCAAAAAGAAGGAGTCGTGGGCATATTTTCTATGAAGTGTGGCTCGGAATTCTGTTGAAATATGGAACTCGGGATTCCAGGTGAAAGTAAACTCCAAGACTTAGGTCCAATGCATTGTAGTCACTCGAATGGTGAACTAAGCTTTGTATCGGTTCCAGAGGACGATTTTGCCACGGAAACCACGAGGTGAGCGTTTTTCCACAAACATAGTAGTGCTTAGAAGCGTAGAGTCCCAGTCTTGTGAATGGTAGGCAGGCGCTGAAGTTAGTACGAAGTAGAGTCCTGAAGATCTTTGTGAAGCCCACAGGGGAGAACTTTCTTGACAGGTAAAAACTAGTACACTCAAACGAAGCCGTCGGAGGGGCGATCGGACCGATAGCTTCAAGACCTTACAAGGGTTCACGGATGTGATAAGGTGTGTTGCTCCCCAGTGGATATTTTGCTACCAGAAATTGAGGCACATCTCTAATCGCAAATGGAGTGATTTCTTGGACAAGACTACTGTCTACATTAATGGTGGGCACCACATTGACGAATCTTGAGTACCCACCCTATAAAAGTTGGTTGATGGTGGTTCGAAAATTACTTGTGGCTTTCCTCTCTCAGTAAGGCGTGCGGTTAGTCCTCCCCTTACGTTTGCGTGTGCACGGGTTTCCATATCAGTAGCGCGAAATTTTTCCTCGTTCCCTCCTCATTCTATTTATTTTCCCCTATCACTCCTTCCTGTTACAGCGGTTCAGTTACTTCTTTCTTGAATGCGAACCAGGCTCAGAGAGTTTTGAGTCAGAGTGAGGTAGGTGGTGCCAGTAACTCCGGCAGTGTACCGAGGTACATCCCACAAGTATGCCGTACTGGCTAACGGATTTGTAATCACACGTAACCGCGGTGGTGTGATCCTGTTAACCGACCTAAACCAAAGCATTTGTCACCTATGGTTGTAGAACAAGGGGACATCTGGGGCTCGAGTGTGTGACACACTGAACAACAGCGACGATCAACACAATTTAAGCGGGTCGAAACGGGCTGAATCGTGAGTAGATCTCCATCGAATATTTCGAGACACTTGTTACTTCTGAACGTCAAGTTTCTTTCTGGGATACACTCAGTCTACTCGCAACGTCTTCCTGTAAGCTGATTCGAGAATAGTTGTGTCTGCAAGGCAGTCAGCGTCTATAAATTCCGAGCTCACAGAGCAACCGATTTGGATCCGAAAAGGAGGATGGTCCTAAAGACAGGTTTTCGTGTCAATAAGGCGCCAAGTTACAAAAAATGGAAGAAAATTACAAGAATCCTCGATATTAAATCCACCGATTATACAAGTTCCGAGGTTAACGGTTCACGTGAATACGACCAAAAGCAACAGTCCCGTAATGGCGGGGCGATAAACTGTAAATGAAACCAGGGTACGCATAAGGGAGTTCATTGTTGGGATGCAAGGATGAAAAGAATATATGAGGGCAGGGCTCTGGTGGAAACAATGTCAAGAGTTAATAATACACTGTGACTAATATTCGTGGGCAAAGTGGTTTGTCGCGCGCGAATGTAGGAAGAAGAATCAGCAAAGGGGGACTGAATGAAACATAAAACTTGCTCGCCGGTTTACCATCAAACGCGAGACATTTCATTTAACGTACGTAGCGACTTTGACACCGACCCAGAAACCAATGTGTTTCACAACACTCAGGTAACTGCGGGTTGAATGTGCATGACAAACGGGTTTGCTATCACTTGAGCCTTAGTCACCCGCGATATCGCTGTCCTCCGCCCTTTTCAGGAGACACATAGACCTTTAGCCTCTCCCACTCGTGCCGCTCTTTTCTTAAACAAGCTCGGTGATGTGGTTTTCGGCGTCCTGTAGCACTCTACTCACCATGGGCTTCGGTCATACTCCTGAAAGTCGAGGGCCTACAACCGTTAAAAAGGTCACCGGCGTCCATGTTACACCTAAACTTTGTTCACTTGTGGTGCTTCTGGTTGGAAGATACACACTTTCTGAGGCACAGCTTTCAAAGCAATTTAGCCGAATTTTGAGCCTGTCCCCGCCCTTTCGTAAACCTTTCCAGGAGTGTGTCATGTGTGCATCACAGCCCCATGTTTAGTTGTAAGAGCAACAGGTCATTTGGCCTTAAAATCGGCGAATCGCCTGATCAATATGGACTAAAAGCAGAGGTCGGTTCTTTAGTACACCCCTAACCCTCATCAAGTGAACGTAGAAAGCTTCGTCCAACATCACCTATTGCATAACGACGGCCTGTATGATTACACGAACTCTACGTATCGTGCGGTCCCGTGCTCCATCCCGGTGATTGAAAGCGGGGTGGTTACAATTGCAATCAATACTACGAACCTTCGAGGTACGATGGATTTTGTTTTGGTAAAATGCGGACAGTTTTTGTCCCTAGATCTTACTCGGCGCGTACGAGTTTGAATTTATTACTACTGTACAAAGCTTCCTGCACACCTCGACAGCCAACGAACCTCATTAGAATCATCAGAATGGAGTCCATCGACATCGACTGTACTAATTCAAAATGCATACCTTCTGTCTTTAAACAGGTGTGGAGACAGCCCTATCCTTCACGAATGCTTCTCCCAATCCGCGTTTCCAGAGATCGCAAGTAGTATAAACAGGGCCCCACCGGCTGTTGTGAGACGGGGGTCATCATTCTTCGGCGCGGCTTTGCTGACAGCGTTTTGCACCTTGTACATTTTGGCAGCACACGGCGCACATTAGTCATGCCCTTGAAAGCCCAAACTCTTTCAGTGGGACGACGAACTGTGAATGGCTCCCATGTGAACCTCAACCTTATGATAATGTCTTATAAACATAACCGTAACAACACCACTGGGCGGGAATGTCATCATTCGGTTACCATGAGATAACCCGGTTGAAAACCTTCCGCCAAGATAAGAGACACAATTTGTGGTGACAGACTTGAACCGGGTCAGCGTATCCTGTTGGCTTTTGGAGTGTCCTATATAGTTCTTGCTAAGGGTTCTGTGCTGTTTTGATCGGACGGTAAATTCACACAGCGGCTCCAGTTCCAACTTACGCAAGCGACTCAACGCAATGAAACAATGTCGACCGACTTTCATTCAAATAAACTGTTTCTTAAGACGTATTAACCGAGCAACCACTCGAAGTAAAATGTACCAGTGTGAATAACGTAAAACAGGCTCCACATGCCGTTGCGCGCTACTAGTGCTGGCTACTGCCAACACTTCCTTTGATTCCAGTTCCTTATCTTGAAGCTGCCTAGGCAGTTTGTCGGGTGGCCACAAATTCTCAATTCCCCACAGAAAGATCGGGACATTCAGCCACATGGGTAGTTTCTGAGAATAAGCACCACAGATTTCGCATAAAGCTTTGTCCGACGGTTTTAATTCGGACGGAAAGTGTCGCCATTGGCAGCCCTGAGTATAGCCTCCAAGTAGTTGAACGCGGTTGACCACAAATTCGACAAAGCGGCGAGGAGTGTTTGCCAAGCGATCCAGCAAGACGGTGGCGTCTGTTTCAAGTATGATGTTACCAGAGATTAGGTAAGGGTCCTTCATTATGAGCACCGTGAGTTTGGTGGCCAATGTCGCGGTTGTAAGTTCTGACCTCCAGATAGACAAAGAAATGAAAGCTGCAACCCGAGGTTTTCCTATCAGGAAGCAGCGAAAGACATGAAGGATTTCGAAAGTAGAAAGAAGAATCAACGAGCAGGGACTGAACAAAGACATAGGAATTGCTCACCGGCTTCCCATCAAACACCGGAGAGTTCATTCAACGTAGGCAGCTACTAAATCAGGGCATTCCAGAATACCTCATGGCTGCGGCCAAAAGATTTGTTGTTTGGGGCAGCCTATCTGCAATATCGATATGAAGGAACACTGAAGTGGACGGTGATTTTTGTCTCTTCTAGCATTTTTGTTATTTGGTCGCTTGCTTGAGGCATGAATGATAGCTGTATAGGGAACTTCGATAAACAAAGTCCAGTTCTCTATAGATATACAACAAAATGAGGAGAAGGGGGTGAGGAAACATCCCGATTTCCCGTGCTTCATCTAAACGCAAGGGTTGCTGACGTTCGAAATGTCAGGCGTACAAATGTACTCACTTCTTGTCTAAGGCCTCTTTCGCAGTCAACTTATTCTGTGGGACTAAGATTCTGTAAGAGAAAACGGGAACAAAATAACTTCACCACAAATAGGTTTTTAAGGGTTCCATCTATGCCTTCTGATCTTTGGGTGAACAAATACTCGCTGACATCCCTCTAATCCTCCGCCAACTGTGTGGTTTTATCCAAGTTGCTCGTTTGTCTCTTCCCTGGAGCGAATAAATTCGGATATCTAATACCAGTAGTAGTAGTCTATATCCGTAAGCTCCGTAAACATTTTTGCAGGTAAGCGTCGTATTCGGTTTAATTTCTCAACGTTATGACTCCAGACATTCATACAGTATTCGAAACGGATTTACACATACGACGTGGATGAATTTGTCAGCGGAGCGTTTTTTCCGGAAGGGACCAATCTTCGCATATTGGCGCAGTATTTGACTCAAATTTTCGCAGCAGCTGCTGATTGAATGGTTGGTGCTGGTGATGTGACCTTCAGGAATAGGAGTTGTGAGCGTATTCCCTAAGATATGTAATCAATAAATCAATTTTCGTTTTAGCTAACTTGTTAGCTTGTTAGCTTATTTAGTTAAGCGGACGAATCGGTTAAAATTGTTAGCAGGTAGTGAATGCTAACGTCGGTATACCGTTAATATAAAATTTTGTTACCTTGTCTGAATGATAGCTTATGGAATACTATAGAAAACATGAAATATGCCTATTTTCCTGTACAAAGTGATTTTGTTTTGTTTTTGTGAGGGATTTCCTTGAAGAACGTGAGGAAACCGGGGTACTTTGGTAGAGGAATAGATCAGTAATTTAGCAGAAATTCGTAATTTAGTTGATGGGACTTGGCAAGGAATAAATAATGAACCTGCGTAGTATAAGTTGTGAATTGTTTTTCGATAAATTGTGCATTTGGCAGTCTGTGAAACGGATTTGGGCAGCGGACACGATTTTTAGGCTGTATATCTGTCACCACGTGGAACTGGAATCGACAAATATTTAGGGGCACCATGGGCAAGTGGGTGCGACTACAACTGACAGGTTGCGGGCGTGATATGAGCACAAGTTGGCATGATCTGTTTGCCGTGTCTACTGCTCACTGTAACCTGGCACAAGCTGGTTTGATGAAATGGTGGCAAGGAAGTCGATAGGTTTATGAAGCTCCAGAAACCTCCTAGTAGCTGGAACCTCATGTGCTCTCCAGAAGGCTAAATGGTTGAACAGGAACGGAGGCAGACTTTCCCATGATGCATTTTGGTTTCAGGCGTTGACATCTGTGCTCGCCAGTCAACCGACCTGCACCCTATATTCACGGCGCCACGATCTATGGTTGAACGCACTGACGCCTATGCTCGTACGTTTTGTGGATTCAATATCAGGGTCTGTTGTAATTCTCTTTCATTAGTTTTTAATGATTTTTTTGTTAATGAGAAACGTGCCTTTGCAAGCCTCTCTCCTTTTTGATCCGAATCGGTTGCTCAGTGAACTCCGAATTCATAAACGCTCGCTGCCCTACAGGCACGACTTTTCTAGTTTGATCCCATCGAAATACATTGCACGTAGACTGAGCATAGTTTTGGAGAACCACCAGACGTGCGGAACTAGCGGTGCTCCATAACTCCGCTTCTCTGAGAGCAAATCTACGCGCCATTCGGCCGAAGGCTATCAGCTTGCACTCGCAGTATTCAAGCAAGTCTGATTTAACACACGTGATGCACGGATGTCCTCCTGATTACCAATCACCTGACTCTTCCATGAGGAGAACCGTATCATTGAGCGTACATTACACGCCTCTGTCTGCAGGACTCAACCCCCTTTCCCCAATTCAACAACTGACCTCCAACCCCCAAATGACTCACACTGATGGTGATATCATAACCTCTTTAAAAGTTCTCACTATGTTTGCCCCGGTTCATCTTTTTTCTATGCCTTTTCACCCCAAAGATTTTCTTGGTTTTCACAGAGACGTGTCTGGGAATGATGAACTGTCTGCTGTTCCATATGACTGTGGTATGCTTGGGGACCCTAGACGTAAGCAAGAGCCATGCTCATGGGGTGACTGCAAAGACGATGGTAGCCAAACCACATAGGACGGGGTGTGTTTGCAAACTCCGTAATCTGGCCATAGCTATCACTCAGTGTTCACCTGGGCGACAATTGTTGATGAAAGACAGGCTCCTTGAAGAAGGATTGTGTCTAAATGAGGAAGAGCCAAAGTTTATGGGAGCACAGCTGTTATTCTGAAAGATGTTGAAGAAGCGGTCTGTGCTTAGCAAAACTGAGTAGCCACCTGATAGGACTGATTCAAATATTTTCTAACCTAGCTCGTTATACAGACCCATGTTTACGGGTACTGGTGGAGTTCTGCGCGACTTAGTGATAAGAGCTCGCTTGACAAAAACTTGTATGGTCAACTCACTGCCCGACAAGTCCAGAGGCGCATCAACAGAAACGAGACCATCCGCTTTTACGAGGATTCTCAACGAATACCCTCTGTGTTAATCGTTGTCGGAACGACGGATAAGCCGCAACAGTTTACATCATGGGGTGATGAACATGTATTGCCGAAGTGCCGATGACTTGAAAGTATGTTATTGGAGGAACAATGTGTGGTTATAAGGAAGCGTAAACGATGCTTTGCTCGCCTGCTACCAAACCACATGGCCAATTATCGCTGAGTCCGTGTGCAGTGTTGATAGCCTCCTTGTGGATTGTGACCTCACATCCTGGTGCACGCAGACGCGGCAAATTCGAGGTCTGAACTCCAATTGAGGGTATCAAAGTTTAGAGCCACCTTGTTGCATGATAGAGAAGTTCATCCTGGCTTCGTACCTCGCAGTTTGAGTTGAGTGGTTGGGACAATTGGAACCCATGCCTTCTTAGATAACGGCTCCGATACCACATTCATAGATGAGTCTCTGGCCAGGCGATTAGGGCCACCGGTATGTAGGCGAACGCTCAGCATTCGTACATTGAACAAGACAAATATACTACCATATGTTAAGAGTTGAGTTGGAAAGTCGTGCCCCTGGATGATGGAGGTAGGATGAGGGTCAACAACGCCTTTACTATCAGGGGTCTTCCGGTTGAAAGGGCTGAGACTAGATCCAAAGAGGATGTTCAGCTTTGGCCTTACTTAGTCGGCCTGTCTATCGTCTCTTTGTGAGAAGACGAAGTCAGATTACGCATGGGCTGCTATGTGCCGCAGACACACTGAATTGTAGATCAGCGGACAGGGGCAGGTGTCAGTCACACGCTGTGGAAGCCATCTTTGGTTGAACTTCACGAGGTTTTATGTCACTGTCAGCAAGCTGAAAGGCTGAATTTCCTTGCCTAAATGGTACTGAGCCAAAACGGTCAGTTCAACATATGTTTGACATAGTTTGTCGCGCGCGGATTGTCTGATAAGGTGGTTAACTTCTACGATTATTACTCAGATACGCGCATTATGGACTCAACCACCATGCTCAATGGTGGTCGGCATGAGATTGGCTTTTCGTGGTATGACAGTGTAAACCGTCCCGGTAACCAATGGATGGCTCAGAAACGTCTAAAATTTCTGGGTGAGAGATTGTCCAACCACGTCAATTTAGCAGGTAGATAATGCATGTTTTTGTGCGCATGTCACTTTTAGGCACGATCTGGAGTCTCCAATAGTTGCAGGGCAGCGATACGCAGACTTTCCATCTCTGCTTGTTCGTTGACTGTGAAACTATTTTTGAACACCGACTCACGTTGACGGACTGGTTTGTTTCATTCCACTTCCCCTGCATCTACTTCACTGTGAGTTTTCACACCTCTGTTTGATCTGAATACGCTGCGTGCAGGTTCATCTCTCCTCCAGCTGTGCTGCGCATTTGGAAGACCTGCCCTGCTTTGTTTAAATAGATTTAGGAGTTAAGCAGCACGCTGCGACAAGTCAGAAACGCATCGATGTACAAATGATTTAATTAACACCACCCTGCCTGCAAAGCACCCATAGCTCGTTGACCCTCCTTCGATCTTCCACATTTCTTTTTTCAGTTCATTTTTCTCTACTTTTATCACCCTGTAAGTGGAATTAGCAAAAACGGTTCGATACTGTTTCTGCGCACTTTCCGAAAAGACGGTGGCCTGTGTGATTTCTATCAGTTTCATGTGAAGCTAAGTGGCAATCCTAATAATTAATGGTTCCCGTTGTTGCATTCATTTGTGCGGTTATACCTACTTTGATTTTTCATCTACTTTTTTCTAGTCAGGCTGTCCATTTTGCAATATCCGTCCCGGCGCCAAAAATCCCAACGCACTCCGTGCCTTACTGGCTTGAGGTGTTTTTAATACGCTTTATTTTCTAAATCCGATATCAGTACACAGGGGTCAGTGCACCCAATCTCGGTTTTACTTGTCATGCGGTTTCCGACAATCAGAACTGACTGAGTATTATTCTGTAGGACCATTCCAACAGCTTCCCACCAGACATTAATCGCCTGTTAATTTTCCTGTTTTGTTGCAAAGAACTTCGAAGTAATCGTCAGATTGTAGTGACCAGCGATCGTGTGGCTTCTCTAAGAATCCCGGCTGAGACCACGTTTTATTGTTTGTCTGTTCTATACGCATGATTCTGTGTACGTATACCATAGGAGGCCTGACATGAAACCTGTGCAACTTTCTTTAGCCGTGCAACTAATTGCAAGCAGCGAATGTTTGCTCCTTTCCTGACGACCAACCTATTCTTCCATTATTCAAGGTCGTTTGATCTCGACCTTCTTAGGTGTTGTTCACCGGATTCAAAGTTACCACGCCCTTCTCTCTTGGCGCGCCTTTGAGTGTCGCCGAGTGGGCTGGGGCCCACTTTACGCTTCTGCTCGTTCTCCCCTTGGATGCTGCCGTTGTTCCAGAATAGGCTAGAGCTAACTGCTTATCATATTTCCTAACATTGCTGGAAATATGCGGTTTGTTTCCAAACCCTGACGCGTTCGATATCTGATAGGACTAAGTTTCGACTGCTCTTCAGGAAGAGCGTTTCAAATTGTTAGTGGACGAGCGTCGAGCGCATCCTCACTTGTCCTTTGAAAGATCCAAAAATCTTCTGTTCCATTCTGCTGGCACTCACTTAGATATTTCTTTGATTTAGACACAAACATACTACACTCGAAAGCGGAATCAGCTTCTACGTAGTAGCAATAGTATAACAAGCAAGCTAGTGAAATTGTGTATTATTATCTATCTGTTATACACAATGTAATTGTTCCTCTGGTTTAACAGTTGCGAATTGCAAACACACACTCACCGCAGTTAAAATGAAATGCCGGGCTGCCGTAGTGATTAAACTGTTTCTTTCTCAAACGTACAGAAATTCTTGTATGTGCCTTCTCAATTACAGAAATTTCTGTGGTGACTGAATTCGAATCTGAGTCATACTCAGAAACGGAATTTTCATCCTCAGATGGTCCAGCAGACAACGAAAAGGGAAATTTCATAATTTTCATGTACTGAAGAGTAATCATAGATGGGCCAGAATTAATAACAAGAATGGACGTGTATAAGCGATGGACTGTGTATTTTGGTTGAAATTTAACAGTTTTCAGGAGGAGGTTGAGCATGTTCAACGATACATTTAGCAGAAATAAAGTGGACATAAAAACAACAGAATGTTTCATCTATTCCTTGCAGTCAGCCAAAGTAAAAGACAACACGGTCATTGTTGAAAATGCAGGAGTGTTCTTGGGCCGAAGTCAAAGGTAAACGATGGTGATGTATGGAGCGTATGTCAACAGAGTTGATAGAAATTAGTTTAAGATAGTCGGATGTGAGAATGTACTCTTCTGAAATCTATGGACCAAACACGTCTTTGACCTGCGGTGGACAGCCCGAATTTGATATATTTTACCACATTTTGGCCATCTGGAATTGAAAAACAAGCATGCAATTCAAAACCTTGGATAGCGTTTGGATCGGAATAACATGGTTTAACTGCTGCATTCCTCCCGGTAAGCCACCTTTTCAAACTGCCTATGTCGTCGTTATGCTCGCACTCTGACACTGCTAACGTTATACGACACAGGTGGCCCTTCATTCATCTCGACCTGAAAGGATGTCCGGTTCAATAGTATCAGCTTTGCTGAAGACCAGTGGTATCGATTCCTACAATGGACGCATCGTTTGGCTGGATTTATAACTGATCACCCATGTTACACATCACAGCCCGAGTTTGTAGATAAAGGATGAACTCACAAATATCCTCGTTAAAATATAAGGTTGCGCTTTTTCTGCAGGTCTGATGCTGGAAAGATTCGACCTGCTTAGGCAGCAGACGTTTCGAAGAAGCGTACATGATTGAAATCGGCGTATCGGGGAACGGTAGATTTTTTTATTAAAGTGCACACATTCTTGCCAGCAACCGTGGTAAAGTAGAATGTGTTTTCCTCCTTTCATATCTTCATGCGTAAATTTTAAAACGCTCCAGGTAGTCATTGATAACCCGTGGACTTCGGGCAATATTCAGTTTCCAAAGTGCAAACCCATCATAAGAAATTTATTGGCCGGGACGCCAGATGTAGTTGTTTGAACTAAGCAATAGTAATCGTAGGTATAACTAGCTCAAACCCGGAGTCAGGTTCTGCGCGATGGCAACAACACGGCAATGAAATCCGTATTACCCACGTAGCACATGGTCCACCACGACTGCACGGTTTCCAGCGGGTTTTGGCGGGCAGTGAGAAAAATCATCGGACCAAGCATCCCATGAAATAATGCTCCTAGAGGTGAATGTTAATGATCATCACCTCGAAATCTGTACTCATCTTTCCAGCAAAATTAGTGACATTTGTTTAAATGACACTGTAAAGTCGGAAATCTTTATTCGCTAATCTTTCGAGCTCGCTGAGGTGAGTTGTGCAAGTTGGATGGTTTTGCTCTTCTACAGAAGTACCTGAGTAATTAGCCGCTGGTGTTCATTCTGATATGTTACTCACGGTGAGTGCTGTCTGAAGGTTATTTAATTCTTGTTGTATGTTAAATATTAACTGAGGAGTTGAATTTCAAATATATCCATGTAAGTTGTATTATTATGGTTCATGGTCGAATATTGCACAAGTTAACGGAATTATGATGAGGTTGCTCATTTTGACCAGGTGATTGTCTGTAGTAGGTAGTGCTAGATCCTGAATTCGTACGCCCAGAGTTTCCCCAACCTCATGCTACCGTGAATCGGAAGTCGCAGGGAGAAGACGATGAATCTGCAAAAAACTTTATTTATTGATTTACTCGCCGTTCACAACAGACTTCAACGTAACAAAATGAAGGGGTGCTAGGGAGCTGGACGTGAGAGCACCTTGAGCACAACCGCACAGCAGCCGCCATAGTGGAAGAGTGCGNCGGCGTTCCTAACGGTAATAGCTCAATATTGTTATCCTAGTGAATGTAACCTACAGGAGTGGAGATAGTGCGAATTCATTACACAGCTGAGAGCATAACTGCGACACTTATGCCGGCCCACTAACTTTGATGCCAGTGGTTTGTAGTAAGTCTACGTATACAAGGTAATGTGAACAGGCGCGGTGGTACTGGCAAGGCAAATCTCACGTCGCGGGCAGTTCAGAATATTGTGGACGTCGAAGGTGATCTCACAAATATTGTTGCAATGCCCCAACGAAATACTGCAAGATTGTTATGCTTCATGTTTGTTCTATCTGCATTATTTGCGGAGATGGGGAATTTCAAAGCCACTCAGAAAACTGGTAATATGGTTTACTTCCGTTTACTTAACATTTCTCGTGCATTCTTCTCTGCAGGTTTCCCATGTGTGCATCGAAGTGTGGTGCAGTATTTGCAACGTTGATGTGTGTATACTATCCGATAAACCTTCCATGTTTGCGGATATTTTGCAATATTCTCCATGGGTGGCATCACTAAGCCTGGAGCAAGTAACGAGAATGATGGGGAAACCGTTTTCAAAAAATCGAATCCTCCGGACCACGTTAAAAGCTTCACTCGCATTTTTTTTCCGTGGCCCGCCGTGGCCCGCGCGGGCCCTAATGTCACCGCCCGTCATTTGCTCGCCTTTCGCCCACCGTGGTCCGCGAGTGGCATGTGCGGGCCCCCCAACGTTTTGCTACTTGGGTACATACAAAGTAATTACTTATGCAGTTAAATAACAGTAGCACAATAACCACTCAAGAATGACATTTACTAAAAATTTCTCGTCACTTTCTAATGTGTGAACAACTTTCCGCATAGTATCCCACCGGACATTACTCACTTCTGGAATTCGGGCATCTCTGAATGCAGTCAAACACTTTCCATCAAGTCCGTGCACAAACAATCACTTATATGTCCCCACCCGGTCTTAATATTTTGCCACTATTCCTCATCTGGCCTGACTTTTAGACAAACCAAACATTCTCACCCAGAAATTGACCTCAAGATTGAGTCAATGGACATTTTTCACAAGTGATCGTGGACACAGCCGATTTTCTTAGCTTGTCATCGAGCTCCACAGTTATACCCAAAATTCTGTGACGTGTACAGACGAGTTCAAGTTTCCTGTATTAGTTGAGGATGGGAATATTTGCATAAAGGGATGAAAATTTTCTCATTCGAGATGAAAAAGCGTGTTATTAACCTCATTTGTTCCGACTTGACAGGGAACACACTGACAGAGCAGTTCATCATTTTCCTCAGATCAATACTGAGTTCTACTTCCGTTCTCAAGTGAATAGTCATATCTTCAAAAACTAGGGAACAATTAACTTAATGTGTTAAAAGCAAAAATAATGAAATAACTCATGGTCTTCAATGCTTTCTCACATCTTCATTTTCACAAAAATACAGCTGTCATCATCAGAAGCGTATACACTTTTTGCTAATTCACCGGACTTCATTCAAAGAGGCTGAACTCGTTGCGTAATCCTGATTTACATGAAAGGGGACAGAATGACCACATTTGATCGTCCTCATTGGTGAAAAGCCGCGGTTGTTATATTATTAGTCCATACTGAACGGACTCCTATTTTAGAAGATTTAGAACGGTCAAGCAAGTGATATTTTGAACCTTCTAATTTCTGAAAAGTGTGGGTCCTAAATGTGTGATATTGTACATTCCAAACCATACCAACACGGTCAGACCGAAACTGTTGTTCATCGTTCATCACTCAAAGTTTATTTTGTGTCCGTCATAAACCCAAACCACATACTTGATAGAGAGAAAGGTATCTTCTGACAGTGTTAGATTACCTGGTAAGTTTGGAGAAAAGTTGAACACAGCACGTTAAATGGTTTCCCCGTTCACATCCTGGTTGATTTAAAGCTTCACAGCAACGAGATGCGCGAACCATAAGCATGAGTACTTAGTTCAAACGCAACGTCGGTTTCTACGCAGTACTAATAGCACAACGTGTTAGCCAATGAAGTCCTACTTTAACCAGTAGTACGTGCAAATTAGTTATTCATGCAGTAAAACAACAATGATATATGGCGGCACATAGTTTTGGATTATACTCGCTAGATATGAAGCGATTTGTTTCGCCTGCATCAATCATGGTTCAGACAACTCCAGAGCAAAGTTGAAATATCTTGCCAACCAACCCGAAAACTATGTACTCGTAGTATTATGGCCCTATCTTCAGCTGTCACAGAATCTCACAAACTTGTTAGGATGTTTGCATTTCCTGCACCCAGAACAGGAATTGCCATGTTCATCTTACTGGTCGGAGCTCGAACATTATGACCGAAGCTTATGTCAATAGGAGTACATCGTTCACGTTTACACACACGGACGGGCGGTTTGTAGAAGATGCTGCACACATGCGTCATACGTAGCCCAAACACACCTTTGCGCTCACTTCTTAGCCCGCACGTGCTGGCCTACACTGCCGTCAATCTGGCGACTGGGTACGGGCGAGCTAGTTTCGTTTATATTTTGTATCTAGGGCGTCTGTCCTACAACGTCTTAGGAACCGATCAACTCACGTGACTGTCAGCTTACCTACGTGACTACTAACCCTGAAGACCTGTTCACTATTGGACCTTGTTGAGCTCTCCTGAGGCATCTTTACTGTACACTGAGACACGTGAATGTGGTATTGAGATTATGTTTTGGAAGTAACTGTTTTTTAGCGCGCTTCCGAAAATTCCATCACATTTATTCATACGATTAGGTTACCACATTTGTGTTTTTGTTGTTGGCATCAGAGATACTGTATTTGCAAATAAAGGTCGCTAGGTCTGCTGTACAGCGTTCAAAGTGGAGAAGGGAACTACCACTGACGGTCGGAGGCCCAAAGCAGTTTATCAGAATGGGACATCAATTAATTTTAAGTAAAACACCATTCCTGTCGGTACCAAATCGAAAGGATTGCAATAAAAACAAGATTGACCTCACAAGTTCCGCACTAGCATCGCTGCATGATACTAAGAACAATCCGGTCTGTGGTGCTGTACAGCAGGTGTACGGAATAAAAAAACCCATTTAGTAGATACCGACCTGATTTGCTGACGATATCAAACTTGTATATAGCTTCCCTCCTGGCAATCATAATGCATGCTTAGAAACTATACGGAATGACCTCATGTCGTTGGAGATTTGGTGTCAAACTTGGCTGATGAAATTTTCAGCCAATAAATCCACTATCGTTGTGCATGATTGTCACGTACCAGATGGCTTTATAAAGCCGGACGGTCACAGCATACTAAACGCCAACTCAGTACGTGACCTGGGATTGCGCTACTCAAACTCATTTAACTTCGCAGAACATATATCTTTCCTAGTCGCTAAAACCAGACGGACGATAGTTTACATTAAACACTCATTCTTCCTTCCTGCTGCACGGTTGCACCTTTAAAACTATGCGTACGACCCCAGTTCGAATACTGCACGTTCATATATGGCCACCTGCGCAAGTCTGATAGGCTAACTCTGGAAAGCCCTCCAACGTGCATTCAAGAAAAGTTTATTGGGTTATCCATCTTCTCTGAGCTACAGAGAACGCTGCCGGACGCTTGTACTCGATCCTCTATGGTTACGGCAGCTCAAGCTCAACCTTTCACTCGTATAGTTTGGTCTATGGCAGTAAATTCACCGTCAGCTTTACGACTAGCTTACAACACAGGTCAAAGTATAACCTCAGAAACAAGGACTTCACTTTGACGGCTCCTAAATCTCGGAAATACTGCGTTCAAATTTTTTCCTAGTAAAATATTCCTACATTTGGAACACACTCCCGTATGCAATTAGGTCCACTAAGAACACACTAATTCAAACGAAACTTAGAAACTTTCTTAACAATAACGAACGTCATGTCCATTTCCAAGCTCTACTTGTCTGAGGACGTTATCTTCGAAAACTGACCCAACATCTGACGAAAACCCCTGTTTTGGGTGATGTTAAGTCACGCACCTCTCGAACCGATCAAACCTACCGCTTTCAGGATAGACCTTGAACTTTCAGACCTGCCAGCGAACATGATAACATGTCTACAGTCAACACGCATAGTTGTCAATATGCATGCCCGTTAGTAACAACCCAAACATCCTGGCACACTCTTACCCCATACTTGTTGATAGCTTGTGTGTCTGAATTGTAAACCACCAGGCAGAAGCTGGACATCCTAACATCGTTAAAAAACTCAATCTTTTTGTCTCATGACTGCATACCAACCTCGAGCCGCAACTCTTCCTTTTCCTCCCCTAATAGACCACCCGAAAACTTCTCGGTGTTGTTAAACATTCTTCTCATTCTACATACCGTCTGTACAAAGATAGTAGACATCTAAATTCAACAATAATCGTAAACTAGGAATAGCTTATAATCGATCTCCTTTCGCGTTATTCAATAGCAGCTGTTCGCATGTGGCATATATTTCATCAATCACCGCAATGCTATTAACGTCACATAGGAGGTTATGCCAGAATATCACATGTTCCATTGTTCGTCATAGCTCACATAGTTGGTTTCACGTTATCCCGTTTATCGCATAATTCCTCTCTCCAGTCTTGGTTTCACTGATATATCCCGCGCGAGAAAACATCCCACCCCGCCCGGACTCTTAAAATTTCGCAGTGGTTGTGCACATCGCGAGCTCCTCAAAATTCTTAGGAATTTGAGCGAAGATTGATGTCCGGTCGAGAGGTCGATGCATTCCTCGCGAAAGTATATGCGTTCCCACCTCGCCCACATCATGAAAAAATATTCTGCACATTTTTCGGGACTATCTACATGGAATAATGAGCAAATTCTTCGCCAATACACCCTCTTCATCCTCCGACCACCGTTTTATTGGCATGACCTTGAGCATCAGGCCAACGATCACATTGAGGAGTCCAAATTGATGTAACAAATCAATTATTCCATCGAATCGTGCAGACCCCAAGCACTATCTTCTCAGAACCATCAAGCTCAAAGTTTCCTGCCTAGACTTGAATTTTCCCTCCATATAATGTCTAGTTTTGTCCGTTTTGTCGCTCTACTCACATAGCTGACTCGTTGTACAATCATTAAATTTGGTGTTCATTTACGTATATGCTAAAAATCACTGCGTTGATCACGCTCTCCTGAGTGTGTTTCTCACAAATGCGTCAAGAAATATACCATTATTATTATGTGATATTTGGGTGAAACCGCAGGTAATGCAGCAGTATCCGATTGGGACAACGGTTGGGCGCAGGCGTCCCCTAGCCTCAGTCACTGTGACAGGCTGATTCGAATCGGATATCAGCAACTGTATACCACCAAATTTGAGGGTCACTGTAATACCACTCCACCAACGATCAAATCTCGGATACCCAGGATGTCACCTCCGTATGCCTAATGAAGACTTCATCGGAGGTATTGTCGCTGTCTACTTAATGATAGGCTGTGCGTTCCACGTACTGCCATAAATGTCGAAACAGCATAGAAGGAAAGTCTTTTCTCTTCATTTGTCGCATTACGGTGGGATCATTGGAGCACGTTGGAGCAACGTTACGAGAATTTGGATACCAGTGGGCTACTAACCCAAAGTCCTGTGATCCGAACCGTACCAAAGTGAAGTAAACTGATCTAAACCAAGCTTAAATTAGCCACCTTAGAAGCCAGTTTCACGCCATGTCAGACCACTACGAAGCCTGCTTGTGTCCCTCGTGTGGCTGCAAATTCCTTACCACAGGTTGTTGACGATGTAGACATCGTTATGAGGTCGCCGTAATTTACATATTGGTATAAGGTGCGAAACCTAACAGTGGTTAAACAAGTTGGTTTGTCCTAACGCAGAAACCTTAAATAAATAAATAATATATATTTCCCAACGCATATGTGAGAAGCACGCTTGGTTACGCGCGATCACTGTGGATATTTGCAAACCATACATAAACGAATAATTTAACAGTAGCACAAACGTGAAGTTTCTTGCAAGAATTACGTGGTCAAAAAGGAAACGACTGTAGTTTATGGAAATTTCACGCACGCAACAGAGAAATAGGTAGTTCGCTTATTTCACCGATTCAGTCTCAAAAAAATGGGATGTTACACTAATTCACTGTTTACAAGGTTGTATGATGAGCGACTTTTCAAATATTTCAAGGTCACTCCGGGA
>QNGE01007408.1:0-23369 GCA_008508345.1 Paragonimus westermani | reverse complement strand
TCACACCACGTCAAGGTCCAGTCTCACCGTGACGGTCTTGCGGAATAAAAAGTAACCTTGACAGATTTGTGTACAGAATAAAAATGAGAGTCGATCATGTCGGCGTTTCAGATTTTGCTCTACTTCTTCGTAGGTTTTCACATATTTGGTAAACTGGGTGATGTGCATAGTCAAACGATGAAACATTATCCACACACATTACACCCTATATTGGCCAGCTAAGGCAACTGACAGCGGTTCTCCGTGTGGCATCCTCAGTATATTAACCAACCGCGTATTCTGACAGACTGAATGATCAGTCTATTTTGATTCTCATTCCCAAGCATTCGCTTCTCAGCCGCATAGTTACTCAGCCACTGATGTCACCCAATGCATGATTGAACGNTTGAACGCATATATCGATGACTGAAAACGCACGGCTTTTTGCTGTGCGCGAGCCGTTTCGCAATCGTACACTAATACCGCTGTAATGGTTGCCCTGTACACACGCTCAAGGTACAGAAAGGTGTCGTTTTGCAACCAGAGGTTGATTGTTAAAGATGACCCTGAGTTTTGAGCCTCACTAATAAACACGAGCCTCGCGTAGACTGTTAATTCTGTTTTTAACTCCTGTATACTAGAAAGGGTCGAAACTGACGCGCCTACTTTTTGGTAACGCGCTGCCGTCGGCCGAATGGAACACCATGGTAACGACCTGGAGGTCGCTACCGCGTTGTAACATGTCACCACGGCGAAGATGTAGTTCCACCGTTATCGTTCCCCATTCGCCTCATGTCATAGACGAAATGAAGGACATCTTACAGCTGCCTGATTCACATAATTCACATGAACAACCCAGAGAGGCCGTTATCAGGCGTATCGGTCTGTTTGGTCAGCACAGCCCAACGGTTTAGCGGGATATGGTTGGAGTATCAGAAGCCTTCACAGTTTCTTTGCTAAATGCAAGGCCTGCCCGATCCCACAAATCTTTAATGGGCTTTGAATCTAACGCTTACCCAAATATACAGAATATCCACATTACCAACTCTCATACAACCCTGTCCCGGTCGACCGACACTGCCAATCGCATTTGGAAGACACGAGAAACAGGTTTCCTAGGTCAAGTAGATCCTTGGTTAAATCACAAAGAGTTAAAACCAAAACAGTGGTAGGTTTCGCAATGTTTTCTAAGTATCCGTGTCAACGCCTGAAGAACGGAAACTTGACGGATAGTGTGGACAAACTCACACATTAACTCAAGGTACTCAGCACACAAGACTCACGCTCGTGTGTTCCGAATATCCCCGCTCCGGTGCATCGCGACCAACGAATGCCAATGCCTCCTTACCGATTCCAGAACACACCATAACGTGCTCGGGTAGTACAGCGCACTGGTTTAAACGTTTAATGAAACCAAAAATAATCGCAAACGTTTTTCCAGAACACGAACAGATCATAAGCGTATTGGGAATAACAAAAAAGAGCTCGTTTCATGCTCCCACTTCCAGCAAGCCGCCAGATCAGTCCTCTAATTATCATCGTGCTCAAATCGATATCTTTTATTTATGTATGTTTGCTCACTCGTCTGTGTTCTGGGCCTATCAAATCCTGAAAATTGAAAACCACCCGTGGAACCCGTGTGTACCCTACCCCCAGGGGCCTCGTGTGAATTTCTGAACGATTTCCCGACTATTTTGTAGCTGTAGAAGGTAATTGAGTAGGAGCTCGTTGGGAACTGTTGGCATTAGTGCTTTTCCATCGTCAGTAGTCAGGCAGAGGCGCATAGTTAGGTACTGAAGTAAAAGTGGAGAAATACACGAAGAGACAATGGCGTGCACTCTGCCACGAAATAGTGTTTTCCTTAAATGAACTTGATAATGGCAACCGTGATGTCCCTGGGTCAGTGTTACAGGCAGACTCGTGTTTTTGTTTGCTGTGGTGTTGAAGCATACATCCCATATGCTGAGTCTCTGAATAAACAATCATTGTGCTATCTGCGTTCTTGCCTAACAACAACTGATGTCGCGACCAGGATTGAGAATGAAGATTCCGTGGCCGTAGCCGCTCGAGGATGCGGAGCACCTTGGAACAATTGGAGAACGTAGCTGTGGTGGTCGGAATCAAGACTGACGGGACAAAGCCGGCGGCTCTGCGGATGCGCCTCGAGAGTAACACGAAAGCGGTGCAGGAGTTGGCGCAAGAATCTCTGCGGAGATAGAGTGGGCTGTCACGAAGGAGGCGCTGATGATGGAGTTCTGCAGTCATGTTCACTGCCAGGAGACAGTGCGGTCGTTCAAGAATGCCTGCCTTGATTCTGGAGGTGAAGCTATCGTTTACGTTGTGTCACGGAGGACAGCATTGTCATGAGCCCAGTCAGAGTTGGACCAAGATCAGGAGCAACGTGTGCTGATGGATCAGCTCTTGGATGGAATACCACCAGCCGTCTGGGAGCAGCTCAAGGGTGCGCACATCTCACGTCCAGTGGCTTCAAGACAACTGGCCGACGCAGATCGTCAACTGCTGGCGGAAAACCCTCAGATACTCAACGAGTTAGAGGAAAACGGACCAAGTGAACTGGGCGAACTTAGAATCGCAAAAGAGAAATTGGTTATAGAACTGGCAATTTTGAACGGGAGAAAGGATAAAAATTGTAGCAACGTGTGTTAAAAATGCGGAATATTTGGACATTGGCACAGATTTTGTTCACCCGGCAGGAAAAAGCAGTACCTGAATGAATGTTTTGTTGACTGTTTTTTTGCTTGAGAAAGGAAATCCAGCAACAGGCGCGATCGATAAGATGGTGGTTCAGGTTGGTTTGAAAACCAATGGTAGCTCGAATTGTTGTTTGATTGGCACTGAGGCGGTAATTGCATTGATTGAGCCAAGGCCAGGAAAGATTATTCAGCCGTGTGTGATGTCCGTTCAGACACCCGGTGAGTTTGTTCTCAAAGCATAACATGATGTCCGAATAGGTGGACACGTAATCGGATGACCTTTCGTTATTTATCCCGACGCATCAGACTAAATTGGGAGCTGACTTTGTTAATCGTACGGAAGCCGTGATTGAGTTAAAACATGATCAACTCGTAAAGAAGTTGGGTACGCTCCCATTAATTAAAAGGCACTAGCCTCAGCATGGACAAATTGAGACGGATGCACCCAGACCGAAACCAATCTGCGATAGTCAGTTGTTGAGTGGAGTGACACGCAAATTCCGAGAATTGTTCGCTACGGATCAAGACCAGTAGAGCTATTGTGACTGAACGGAAATGAAGTCTCCACCGAGTCAAAGCGGCCTTGATTATTCTGCCCCAAAAGAATTTCAATGAACTTCCAGCAGAAAACTGAACGGGAAGAGCATGTTAAAGGAATAAACCAACGAGGATGTAGAATCAAACGAACCAAAGCGGGCCGGTTACAAAACGCAACGAGTAAACAGGGCGTATATGGTCGATGTGAGAGCGAGCGAATAACAAGACGGAAGGTTAACACAGCGGAACGACAGGCGGGCACGCAACGGACTCGTGCATGTGGTAATTTTCGGTATCGATACTCAATCACACAAACGTCTAAGCACACATAAAAGTTGAGAGCAAGAAGAGAGCACAAATGTCAATCGTAGCTCTGACATAGTTAGCAATAAATAAATCGAGTCAGTATTGAGCTCTCTCCTAGAAGACAACCCGACTGCTGACTTCGACAATGCAGCAGTGTTTTAGTTGGCCGGAACCGTTGACACGAGCATGAATGGTTCAACTTACACCTGCCATACAGCTCACGTCTACAGCTGGTGGAAGGAAGAGGGAGAACGATTGGAAGTGGTCAGGGGAGCACGGTCTGGAAGGTTAATAATCATGGATAAGCAATGGAATTGGGAACAAGTAAGTACTAATCGATCTAGTAGGATCGTAGCCATAGTCACGTCCATCATAGGCGGTCCTTGCAGAATTTCAAGTTTTACATCGTCCTGTCGCGGTGTCCGGCCTCAACGTCCCATGCAGATGATGAATGGTCGACTCGCAATATCTAGAATATGCAGTGCTCATTAATGGAAAACAATAATCGCATCGGGCTTCTGCTTCCACTGTGTCTAAAAGAATAAGGCTTTTTCAATTTCAAAGTTCGCTGTAGGTAAAGCCACCTGAGATCAATTGGGTAAGAAGGTGCAACGAAAAGAAACCTGATAGGATGGATGTCCACATAGTCTGCGAATCGCACTGGCCTCCGCAACTCTCGACCACGTCTGTTCTGGGGACTTGGTTCCGTCGAGGTAGGCGGAGTCGCAACCGAAACAATGTATTAGCCGTGGAGGATGTGACTGGTCGCGAATCAGTTTCCACATACAGGTACCTCTGTAAACGCTGGCTTCAGTCTACCGATAGAGATAATCTCCCACTTACGGTTGCGTTCCAACACAAAAGTCTTATCAAAGCGCGTAAGTGCGCGGAAAGGACCTGTATACGGGGGGAGTGAAGGTCGTCGAGGAGTAATCGAACGAACCAAAACGTGAGAACAAGTTGACAGACGTCGTCTGTTCCCTTGGTGGGGTCTGTCAGAATCGTCTCGTGTGTTGGGCCAACGCTTATCAGGGGCTGCAAAACTCCTCAAAGGGGCTGTAACACTCAGAATTAAGGACTTCGAATAACCCTAGAAATCGTACTTGAACTGAAACCTCCAGCGCAAGAAATAAGGTGAATTCGTACTGGTTACAGTAAGGGGTTACTATTCATGAAACGAGAAGCCGACTTTATGGATGTGCAACAGTATTAAAGAAATCACAGTCGTACTGATCGTACTGGCTCATACAAGGCTACAAACAGTAAGTTAATTGATGGAATGTATGACAATGAAATTAACGAATAACATTGAGACTGTTCGTCCAATCCTGATATGGCATCTTTAACGCGACGTTCGGATTGGCCTCTTGTTATATCTTCTGTTGTGTCGGGATTTCGATAAGCGGTGAATCGAGTAGATTTCCACCACAACCTTCCCCTTTTCAGAAGCCTTTGCGTTCACGTTTGCTAGTCATGTTGACCTTCTCGGTGCATTTAACTCTTCCAGTGCAGGGTATTCTGCTTTCTCCACTGCTACTTTTTCACCACTCCGGAAGTGAACTTGGTCAGTAGGTCTCCGATGAATCGAAGCATCGTCCAGGTCAGTACTTTCTACTACTGTGCTGCTAGCTGGCAAGTGATCAACCCTTTGGCAGGTCACAGATCGCCTCCACGAAAATACTTCCCACCCGTTGATTCCACACATTGGAGTGATGCTCTCAGGGGCCTTGATTTAAATACTATCGCTGGGATCTCCTTCGTTATGCGGTAGACTGCGTTCCTGTACTCAAGCAAAAAGTTGACAATAAACATCTAATTCAGCAAATAGTTTAGGATTAATGGAACTCACGGCACTTTTGAGCGTTTTTACCAGATTTTTCGCGACACCGTTTGAACGCGGATGCCGCAGCGCAGTTCGCAAGTGACGACACCCGATGCTGCCAAGCCGCTGTTTCATTTAATCGGAGCAAAACTGTGATCCGTTCCCTGTTTCCGAAATCCGGGTAATCCATTCTCGACTGAAATATTTACGGAATACTTGAACAGTAAATGACGTGGAAGGTGAGGTTGTAATAAATACTTCTGGCCACCGTGAGTACGAATCAATCAACACCAGAATGTAATATTTACCAAGAAGTGGTCCACAATAGTCTGTGTGCAATAGTTTCCATGGTAAGTAGCTGTCCGGCCAAGGTGTCCAATTATTCGATCTTGTCTTTGTTTTGTGGAGGCAGGAGCAGTAGTTCATTGCAATGTTCTTGATATCCGAGTTTACCTCCGGCTACCAACACATCTGTTGAGCTAGTGATTTCATTTTCTCCACGCCCAGCTGACCTTTATGCAAGTCCTCTAATACCACCTTTCGTAGCGGTGGTGGAATGACCAATTGATTTCTCCGACGCAGCACACCAGTCCTTGGTCATCGCGACAATTACCGTGCCATAATAATTTTTGGTTGTCTTGATCAAGTCATCTCGGCTTATTGAGATAGCTGGTGGGGCAAGCAAACAAGCCTCAGCAGTTGAAAAACTGGAACACCGTGGTGAAAATCTGCTTGAGGAATCTGTTTACCAGGACGCTGAACGATTTCATACTCGTATGCTGCTATAACTAAACTCTATCGTTGTATCATTGCCTCCGATGATTTAGCAATTGAGTTGAGGATCAAATAAATAATGTAAACATTGGTGACCTGTAAAAATTTTGAATATAACACCGAACAAATATTTATGGAGTCTTTGGACAACCCAGTAGACTACTAACGCCTCCTTGTGTGTTTGTGAATACCCTTGCTCCGCCTCATTCAACAATCGTGATATGCAAACGATCGGATATTCTTCCTGTCCCAAGACAGAACCAACGTCAACACTGGATGCATCTGTGATCGGCGTGGTAACTTTAGACAGAAAATGGGGTAAGCACCAGCGTTTTAATTACAACTTGCATTAATTATCGTAGAAGAATTTCATTTTTTGGGTCCAAGACCATGTTTCCGCTGGCTGAACTGCAAATAACGGTTGTGCTTTCGTCGAAATGTTCGGGATAAAACAAGAATAGTACAGACTACTGTTGATCACAGTTCATTTTGATCCTTTGGTGATGTAATGGTATCTAAACCTTTGTACCGGTCAAGGTCCGGCCTGTATCCTTTATCACACATGGTTAAAAAAACAAAATTCAACTCTCGTACTTGGAGCACGCAATTAGAAGGCTTTATGGGAGTGTTCGCATTCCTGAATCACTCCAGAAACAAAAGTAATCTCCTATCATGCTCTTCCACATTGCCGGCGCATATGATTACACCATCTCGATAAGCACGTACTTATGGTAAATCAAAAATTACCTCATCAATCGCAGTCTAGGATATACCAGCGGATGCAAGCAGTCCAAACGGTTCAAAATTGTACAGAAATAGTCCCCAAGACGTATTAATCGTAGCGCATGTCTTAAAATCAGACTCCAGCGGGACTTGTAAGTAGGCGTTTGTCAGGCCAATTTTAAAAAACACCTTGCTACCATGCAGGACCCTCACAGAATCCTCCGGCTCCCCAGTTACCGCTGCGCAATTTTAGCCCCGGATTCGGCGTCAGTTCACAATCACCACAGATCCTAGACGATTTGCCATCTTCTTTCATAGAAACAACGATGGTTTTGGACCATGAGGAGGAGTGAGCCTGCGTGATTATACCTCCATTTAGCTCACTTAGAGTGTTGTGCACATGTTCTCTCAGTCCATAAGGCATTACTAAGAGCTTTAGAAAAACTAGGCTTCTTTGCACCTCCAATATTGCCGGCTGTACTTTCATTCCCACTTAACGTTGTGAACACTGAACGATCAGGTTGCATAACTTGTAGTAACCAGCGATTGCGTGGCTTCTCTAAAGATCCGGGCTGCAACCGTGGTTTGCTTGCTTGCTATAGGAAGCCTGATATGAACTCAGTGCCACTTTCTTCAGCCGTGCAACTAATTGTAGGCAGCAAATCCTTGCTCTTTTGCTAACGACTCTTCCATTCTTCCACTTTTCAAGGTCGTTTAACCTAGACCTTTTCGAACGTTGTACTCGAAGTTTCTAGGCACTTTTCGCCTGGCGCGCTTTTGAGTGCCGCCGAGTGGGCTGAACCCCACCTCGTGCTCCTCTTCTTTCTTCTCTTGATTGATGCCGTTGGTCCCAGATTAGGCTAGAACTAACTGCTTATCATATTTTCTAAACATTGCTGGAAATATATGGTTTGGTTCCGAATCCTAATGTGTTCCTTTAGTTCAATCCTTGTTGGCACCACATTTCGACTGTTCTTAAGGAAAGGCGTTTTAAATTGTTAGTGCACGAGGGTCGTGCGCACACCCGCTTGTCCACTACAAACTGAGCTTGACACTCACTACTCGAACCATCCTTGTAATTAAAATTTATTGATAGAGCACAGTAGAGCTGTTCTAAAGCTTTTAAGTCCAGGATGGCTGGACTTCCTTCCGATAAGAAACTTAATGAAATCAGCTCATTATCGTTACCAACAACCATTTCATCAGTTTCATTTAGCAAAGTTAACCGATGACCAGTAACTCTACTTATTTCCGCCGTCGTTGATCTCAGTTGAGCATAAGTTGTCACATGATCTAGTAGTGATTTTGAAATAATGGATTCGCCACTTCCTGTGCCACATTGGATTCACACTTACATCTGTGCGTAAACTACTCAGCCCTGGAGTTCAATTGCAGTGAATAAACAGTAGCAAGTGGTTCTATAGCATTTGTCTCTTTAAACTGACTCAGGGGACACTTCTGACCTTTACATACCTTCTCAATATGATAAAATTTGCCGCATAAATGGCATGTAGCATTACGAAATCCACAAGATGACCGTAATTGTAACTTACCGCAAGATAAACACTTGCTAACTCTCCTTGGACCGGGATTGATGATGTGTACATGAGGAGGCTGTGGAAACTTGTTCACTGGTTGACTTCTAACTGGAGTGTGGGCTTTGGTCTTCTGAAATGGTATAACACTCGAATCACCAGTAACGACATTCACGTCATCTCTCTGCTCGCAGATGTCTCGGGTTTCTTGAAAAGTCATATCTTGTTTGACCAGCAATCTACACTGAAAACCAGTGTCATTGACACCAGCAACCAATCGACCACGCAGATGCTCCTTCAGCCTGTCACCACAGGGGTATGCACTTGACGATGAACTTCAGACTGTTGGCAATGTATGCACGCTTTAGTCCATGTGTGGATGTCGCGGTTGACACTGCGCCAGACAAAGCGCTCGGCTATCATTCGACTGTTGAATGTATGCCTGGGTGAGACATTCTGTGGAACGTGTCGAAAATTTGGTGGCGGAAAGCCAACGGAATAACCGGGCGAGGAATGCCTTGTGAGGTGTCACAAAAACTCGCCTCTTCGGGTGAATTCATGGGAACGCTTTCTAGCTTAAGAGAACTGGACTGACTGAGTTTTTCTATCTCCGGACCGTTGTCCTGTGCAGCTGCGATCACTGCCAGATCGACTGAGCTGTTTGTCGTGCTCGTTGTAGCATTAATGCGCGAGAGAGCGTCAGCAACTGAAATGTGACGGATATCGGTCGTGAACCTAGCGATATAACCCAGGTGTCGGGTCTATCTAGAGGAATACCTGTCGGTTGTCGAGCGTAGGGCGTATATTAGCGGCTTATGGTCGGTGAAGACAATAAAGTCTCGGCCTTCAAGGGCGTGTCGAAAACGGCAGACGCCGAGATATACCGCCAAAAGTTCCCTTCCGAAAGCGCTATACTGCGAATTGGTTGGCTGTAAACGTTTAGAAAAAAGGCTAGTGCGCACCAGTTGCTGCTGCAGGACCGACCCCACAACCACGTCTGATGCATCCACAGTTAGCGCTAAAACAGCGGACGGATGACGATGTAATAGCGATGTTATATTGGTGATAGCTGTTTTTAAATTAATGATGGTCATTTTTGTGGCAACCGTAAATAAAAATGACTGCCTCAAATCTGAGCAGGTTGGGGAGCGGTTACATTAGACGGGCACAAGTAGAAATGAAATGGCGGTGAAAATTTACTAACCCGTGGAAACGGTGAAGTTGTTTGAACGATGTGGGTTCCGGGTAGTCTAATATTGCCTGCACTTTGTCGGGGAGAGGTTTGATCCCGTTCGTGGATATACTATGACCTAGAAATGTTATGCCAGACATCTCAAACGAGCACTTAGTTAGGTGTATGGTCACCTCATGGGGCGAAATATCAGTGAACAGTGAACGTAAGTGTGCGCAATGTTATTCTTGTGATGAGCTAGCGACGAAGATATCATCCAAGTACGGATAAACACCGTCCAGTCCACGACACACGTCGTGAATAAAACGTTAGAAAGTTTGGGCAGCGTTGTTCAGACCAAACGGTGTGCGTAAAAACTCGAAAAGTCCGAACGGTGTTATGACTGCTGTCTTTGAGACGTCTTCGGGAGCTGCCGGAATCTGGTTGTAAGCGCGTACTGGGTCGATTTTGGTGAATATCTGCCTTCCCGATAGGTTTACCACCAAGTCCTGAGTGTGCGGAATTGGATAGGTCTCGGGAGTGATTGTGTTGTTTAATGCTCGATAGTTGCCACATGAACGCCAGTCGTTATCAGTCTTCTTAGGCACCATGACCAACGGTGAAGCTCATGGACTGTTGGAGGGACGCATAACACAGAGCTGAAGCATGTGCTCAAATTCGGCTCAGGAAATTTTGAGCTCATCGGGAGCTAGGCGACTTTTTGATGTTTGTCGCACTAAGTCACTTTTTCCCTAGGTACGCAACTATCAGACGCAAAAAAAACAAAAGGCCTTTGAGGAGAGAGAGCAAATCTTTATTCGACGAAATGTACAAGTGGTCCCTGATAACGCTATAAACGGTACAGACACGCGAATTAGCTAGAGGGGCTAGAGACCGGCCATCGATGAGCGAGTAAACCGGAAGGATGCGACACGTGAGTGTTTCGGGTTCGCGCCACTGTCACGACATGCAACAAACAATCGGAGAGCATACACCATGCGAGCTTTCTTACTAGCCTGGGTACAATATGCAACTGAGTTTTGGAACTATTTTATACATCATACCGCAGGCCGGCCAATGAAATCTCCAGGCCGCTACAACATGGACGACTTCGAACTGGCAGCCCTCGTGTGACGATGGGATGTACGACGTCGGTTGTCAAAGCCGGTAGTTCTTTAGCGGGGCAGACTAGTTGGGATAAGTTTCCCATAGGACTCGCAAACTACGGGATCGGACAGCATCGGGCGGATGACAGCCGTGTGTGATGGTTTACCCTGAACACTGAGTTTTGTCGGGGTATCAACCAGACGCGATCGAAGTGTGTCGACCAGTAAATCGAAATGTCAGTGAAATCGATACCAATAATAAGAGAAGGAATATCAGCAACAAAGATAACTTAGGGAAAATAACGCCGAAAACCAGTCTGGACTCAACAGTCGACGGTGGCATGTTTTAATGAACGTACCATTTACAGATCGAAATGTAGTGCCAGATTCTGATCGCGAGCCCGTTACCGAATGCGGGATGACATTATTCTCCAATCCTGTATCGAATAAGAATTGCACTTTGGAAGTCAAAGCCTTCAGAAAGAAAAGCCGGCTGTTGTTTACCTGACTTGTGGCTGTCGTCGCTATAACCCGTCAGCCTGCTAGTTTAAACGTTTGTTACCACGACAGCTACATAATGATCGGCATCATCTAGCGCTTTTTTTTTAGTCCGGGTGATGATCGATGACCGTGCCTCCAAAATGTCCGTGTATCGCATCGGCCGAAGCCTCTAGGCCACCCAATGGGCGCGAGGGTAACACGGATAACAGCCCCTGTGTCGATGCATCCAAAGCTCTTGCTTAAGAGACTCTAGCAACTGATACATGCCTCATATCTTGAAGAGAAAGCGATGGCTTCTTGCCACCAAGCTGTAACAGTTGGAAAAGTTGTACGATACGCATTTTGTCGGACGGTTGTGTTTCTTTAGGAATTGTCTGCTTACCTACTCATAATGACCGGTTGTTGAGCCTAGTAAGACGTCGCTAACTAAGTTAAGTATATCTCAGGGAAAGCGTGGTATAAGCTGCAACAACTTGTCCGAATCACTTTCTATATGCCGGTTGTTAAACCCTATTTCCAACACCGCAAACCACCGCTCTTAATCGAAATCCCCAAAAGCAGGAATAGCTAATGTGACCGGTAACAGGGAGAGCGAAAATTCTGATTAAATGAATGCGAACGGGATATATAATTCAAATATAAATATATGTATATATACATATACTTGGGCACTATACGTACTCGAAACGTGATGATGACAGAGAGGAGAAATAATGAACCCCAATACACACTAAAATATACGACTTAGACGGGTTCACCAAGTTGTACAATCAGGCAAGCCCAAAACGGCCGATTAAGAATAATGCAACGAGTAAACAAGGAGTATATGGCCGACACACGAAGTCGGCGTGACAGCAAGGGAATAACGGGACGAAACGATAACACAGCAGGACGACAAGCGATCGCTCAGCGTAAGTCGCACCTTTGAGTACGCGTATCGTCTAAGCTCATACAAAAGTCGGGGGAAAAGTGTAAAAATGTCAATCGTAGCTCTAACATAGTTAGCAATAAGCAATTAAGGTCGCTTCGCTTCTACTGGTCGCAATAGTACTTCATCGCTTTACATATCCTTGCTCATCCGGTTGCCCTAGTTGCTAACGCTGAGTCTAGCGATGAATACAAGCACAACCTGTGCATCTGACCAAACAACCTCAAACAATTGCTGACAACCTCAGCGCCGGCAGACACTCAACCCCTCACGCCTAAGTAATTTTTCAGGTTTCTATTAGGTTTAACTTACGCCCGTTCCACTCACCGCCTGCATCGTTGCGTAGCTGTAAAGCTCATCCCATTCGAGATCGTTTCTTGCGCACACCGTCACCACTACATAATCATACGACTAGTTAGCGCCTCTGCAGAGAATTCCCCTGTCCCCGTTCGCGTTGATCTCCTCGCACACTTTTCTAACAGCGCCAGACAGCTTAACATATTTTAACACGGGGCTTAGTAGCCAACACAGCCTCACTGCCCTATCTTGGCACCGATTCCTCTAGCCACATTGTGGTCGACGCACTGACTCAGCATCTGGCCTAGTTTGCTATTCACAAGTCAACAAATCTGGCAGCACTGGTTTCATCGACCATCTCTCGAACATCTTTCCAACGGTATAACTCACACCTCATATTATACGTCCTCACGGCTCGAACCACTAACACTTGCCACAGCATCATTCGGCGATAGGTTATTCTCGTATGAGATCAGATATCTCTAAACCTACTTCAGATTTCCGGCATAGACCATTCATCGGACGTACCAACGTGCTCCTAATATTAATTACGCTACAACATCCTTAACATTCACGACCGATTCAAGAGCAATCTCAGCTGGAATCGGACCCTGCAACGTCGTAAACGTTACCCAACACTGGTAATGCAAGGGGAACACGATTAGCACCACTTTCATCGCAACACGGTCACTCCTGTTTGCTCACTGGCACACGATCACCTTCGTACTTCGCCGCCCATTTACTTTCGCAGTACCACAACAAACACCTTGCTAGGCCAAACGAGATAATTTGTAAACGTCCACAAGGAATCATTCATCCTGTTTGTGCAAAGTGAATATCTCCAGGCCAACAGCATTTCCCACTCAACGTTTGTGCAGAAAACACCAGCGGCACAAAACCTATGCTATGCCTCGTTACAACCCACCTGGCGTTCATCCCCACGACCTGCCTGGGGATATGTCAGTCTAGACAACGCGTACCATTCCTGGGCGTTGTTACTGATTCGTTTTTCAATTTCTACCTATGCGCGTTCACCGCATATTATCCGCATCAACTAGCCCCTAGATTTGTGTCCAGCTCCAACTATTTTACTGTGAATCCACTGGAACTTGACCCATGTTACTATGGTATAAAAATCTACCCTTTTAAAAACGGTGGGGAAAAAAGCAAACTTTTGGAATTCAGCAAACTGTTCAAAAATTTTGTAAACGTTCAACTTCAATCCCGGGCGAGTTACCTATTTCTTCCAGGTAGCTTGCTCTCCGTACATCTGCCTACATTCCAGACATTTTTGAACATTTGGAACGCGTGTTTGATGAACCTCCGAAGAACTCGTCTGAAGACTGTTCGACGGAAGTCCTCTCAAGCTCCTATCCACCAGCCTACATCAGACGTTTTACCCTGACTGCATTTGTGCACGTTGCATTTTGCACCTTTCAGAGTTTTCGTACTGCAGAAACCTAGCGGACCAGAAGGGGGTACAATGACGCTATTCATATCGGGTCTATGTCAGCACTCAACTAGCACACTTCGACCACATAGTTGTGAAGTAAACCAACTAGTAAACCGACCCGGGAAAATCCCACTCTACTCTGCATCCCACATGCACGTATTTATTAGGCATCAGCACGCATCATCACCTGAGTGGCCCGCGACCGTCTCCTTCTCACGTGAGGCTCGCCACACCACGGTCATCATTCATGCGAAAACACGCCATCGTCGACAGACTTACAGGGGATGACTTGATAACGTCAGAATAACAACTTCCCAGCTATTTCGCCACACTCACCAGTCTGCACACTGAGCTCGACAGTTTACAGTATTCACACATTGGGTTAGTTTCGCTCTAGACTAACGTACTAGCGTGAGGAGGAGGACCTTGTGTTCATAGATCATTTGTGTATGTACTCATGGCATCACGAGTGCCCGGAACATAACCACAAGTGAGTGGCCACACGTCGATACCTCCGATTACATGATGGAAGGTTGCCTACCACCACTGTTCTATCGGGAGTTTTGCGCAATGAACGGCGATCATGTGGCTTTTCCAATGATCCCAGCTGCAACGTGTTTTCCTGTTTGTCTGTTCTGTACGCATGATTCTGCGTACGTCTGCTACAGGAAGCTTGATACTAAGGTTCTACGTACTTTTCGCTTGGCGAGCTTCTGAGTGCAACCGAATGGGCTGGAGCCCATCTAGCGCTTCTCATCTTTCTTCTCTAGGTTGCTGCCGGTAATCCCAGAGTGGGTTAGAACTAACTACTCATCATACTTCAAAACTGCTGGAAATATGCGGTTTGTTTGCAAACTCCATTGCGTTCTTTTAGTTTGATCCTTGTTGGGACTACATTTAGATTGATCTTTGAGGAAGAATTTGTGAATTGTTAGTGGATGAGGGTCAATCGCATACACACTTGCCCACCACAAAAGACCTTGAAGTACACTAATCAAATTTGCGGTCAAACAGTGTCGGGATTTTAACGCAACGACTGTGGGAGACAATAGGCGTGACTGTAATACCGGTGGAGTTAAGAGCAACGTGTTTGAAGAAATGTCACCAGCTGGCTTATAGGAGATGCCGTCGAATTTACGGAATGCTGAAGCATAGGGCTTACTGGCCGGGAATGAAGGGTGATATTAACAATAATGTGGCCATGCCCGCAACTTCAGCTGTTGAAAGGCACTAATTACTCGAACCAATATCCCTTTCAACCAATCCCATTCAGGGAAATTGGGGGATTATGATCAATGGAGGTGATGGGCCACTTTCCAGTAACCAATTACTGAAAGCAGTATGTTGTTATAATTGCCCATTTCACAAAATGGACAGAAGTAGCCACTATGACCGATCAGCATGTAGGCACGGTGTGCAGGGCGGAATACCGCGAACCATATCGGCCGATCAAGGCCGGTGTTCCGAAAGTTATGAATTTCGGACCGGTTTGGTACGGCTGGGAATCAAGAAAGTTCACCTAACACCACACCATCCTCGGTCAAACGGACTGACGGAAGGATGGAATCACACAATGAAAGCGTGGTTGGCGGTGAAAGGGGGGAAGCTGGGGAGAAACGTTACCATTGATTCTGTTGGCCCATCACTGTTCACCACAAGGAACAAAGAAGAAATCGTATTTCGAGCTAACGTATGCCACACTTGCCCGTCAAACGAGGATTTGGCTTATGGGAAAACCGGTGGGTGAATTAGCAGAAGCTCGTAGATTGGCCAACTAGAACTTGAAAGGTGCAAAAGAGGTTGACAAGAAAAAGTCAACCACAAATAGATCTGGTCGATGTTGTGCGTTTGAACCTGGTCGTACACGGCGGAGGCCGCGTACAACGGGACCCGGATCCAGGGAGTTCTAGGCAAGGTGGAGGTGACCGCATGTAGGAGTGGAAAGTCGCAGCCCAGTGTCTTTGACTAAGTATGAGAACAATCAGTATCGAGTTCACGGAAGCCAGTTGCATGAATAATACAACGCTTTAGCCAAGAGAAAACGCACACTACGTGTCAAAATCACCGAGGCCGGTAAGCAGATCATCGAGTGAATGAAGAGGGCCGAAGCAATTTTTGCTGCAGCTGGAGCAATCTTTGCGGAGGGAGGAGTGTAGTGAGGTCAAGCGATCACACTATGCTACTCTCACGATCACTGCGTGGCCAAGCAGACGTAGGCAATTGAGCACTGAACTGAGGGGAAATATAAGAAGGAACTCTAGGGTTCAGCCTGGTAAAAACGGGTGTTTTCCGTATATGAACTTAGCATTGACAACCATGGCGTCCCGAGATGACTGTTATATGTAAATAATTGTTTTTGTTCAAGGCGTTGTTGGAGCACACCCCCACTGTTGATTTTCTGAGTAAACGACCCTTGTGCCACCTGTGTTCTTGGGTCACAACAACAGTACCAACCACAAGCTTACTGCATATCAGCTGGTGACGCCTGGGTGTGAGGCATGAACCAGACCAGTCGTAGTTGGTCCCAGGGTAGATCGAAGTGTTGCGTTCACAGTACACTTTTGTAGATGGACCGTGCGATGACCTGAATATAACCTAGGTCTGCCTGTCGTGTGACCTGTAAAGTACTAGAATACTCGCATTGTCCACAGGATCCCAAGGAAGTTTGCATGCGGCATTCGCGTTTGGTTGATGGGTTGTGAACCAACGGCGCTTGCTCGACGGCCAGATCCTGGGCCTCCCTAGTTATTATTGCACACCGGTGTCGTATGGCGTTTCATGAAACTTGCAGCAACCCTTACTATATGCTGGGTCTCCCATTTATTCCCACTCTCATTTCTTGTCTGGTTCCTATTGCATAAACATGGGAATTAGACTTAGTACACGCACACACTGAACTGTTTGGTGCGATTTGTATAAAATTCGCTAGTTTCACATTGGAGATTGATGAGAGTAAACTGGAATGTCAACACCTCCTAACATCCATCACCCATCTGTTTTGACTAAATGTATACAACGAACACAGTGTTTTCGATCAGTTAATGTGTAGACCTATCTCGTTTTAACCTCAATAATATTAATAGGCAATCTGGAAATTCTGGAAATCGATGCTGTTTTAACTTACTAAAGACAATAAAAAGCCAGCATTAGATAGCCTACCATCCTGAGCACCTAACGGGAGGGAGTGTCGTCATTCATCTTACAAAACATCCATGCTAACAGGAAATTTTTTTATAGAAACTGTTTGCAGTCGTCAGTAGTATCCTTGCATACACAAGGATGAAGCAATTGAAAAAAGGGGATGAACACGCTATCTCAGATTCAATGCAAACTACATGTGAGTATTAGAATAGCAAGTTTTAGGTTGTACCGTAACGGGACGACATGATCAATGAATGTTTCTTTAGACATCTGCTTTGGAGTCGTGCATGCAAACTCGATTTCTTCATTACAATCTAGGTGACAGTAAGAACGCCCTCGCCCTGCCTATAAGCAAGACAGGTTGATGAATAAGTACAATTCATTAGAACACTGTGACTTCCTATTTCGGCTTCTGAGCATTAACTGAATTTGGGATATTCTGGTGTTAAAGAGATTGTGAGTTCTCATTACAATTACTTTGCTGCGCGACGATCTGACTCTATTTTGGTCATGGTAAAACGGTCAAATTCCGGACCATGCGGCGCGGGAGACTGTCATTCGCTGCGATGTCTGGGTTCATATGGTGTCTAGATATGACCGAGGAAACGCACAATCAGTTGAGTACAAACCAACCAAATCGCATTCTATAACACTTGAGTCTGTGAAAATTCGCATCCCTCTGGTAATCCAAAATGTGCAACATATCAAGACTTCTGACATTGTATTCATTTATTTGTATGGAAACAAATGACAAGTTTCAAACTAAAATCAAGTAAAGCTACCCAGAGAGGCAGTGTGCATGGTGCACGATGTGAAAAGTGCACCAACATGCACTCAAACATATCATTCATAAAGCCCATGATATGCAACACCTCTTAACACGTTTTCCTAAACCGTCACACTTTTTTTTCACACAACTTAGATTCTACTATCGTGCACATCTAATATGCAGTAGCCGATCTCGGGCAATTCTGCAAAACTGCGGTTTGTAAATGTGTCCTGTTAAACGGGGAAATTAGAGTTGCTACATTTTCTTAAAGATTTTTCGTCCTACAACTGACTGTTCCGTCTGAAGGTCTTGGGTTTCACAGTCTCGATCGTCAAAGAATGAAAAAACGCTGATCGTCATAACCATGCTTCGTCGCTGATAGTCAGCGTCATATTTGGTGCACATGAATGATTGCGTTATTCACAAACCAAGAGGTGTCGTGGTTTATAGTGTGCACAAAAGAATAACGTGAATTAAAATTGCAGTTTGCATTCATATATTGTACCGCAATGAGGTGTGGTAGTTTGCAGTCAACGCAAAATGAACTGCTGGCCCCCAGTTGTTACGATAACCGAAGACAAGCCAGATGCAAGCACGTTGTGTCAAAATGCCAAATGTACTTCACCATTGCAAGAGGGGCGCTAAAATAAGAGGTCTGTTCGTTGACGTGTCGTGGTAAAATGAAGGCACCCCATATTATGGAGGTTCACGTCTGGCTAGATAAGGAGTTCTCACACCAGCAGATCGGAAAATCACAGCATACTGAACGGTTTCTAAGAAAAATCAAGTAGCAGCTTAATGCACAACTATCTTGGTTGACAGCAGAACAGCATTGAGCTCTCTTTAATGAGTATGCAAGGGATTAATTCGCTTGACCAGTTTAGAAATGATCACCTCTTAAGATGCCTCTCGTATCCTTTACATGGGAGACATCGCCCTCGTAGGAACCAAGTTAACTGTGCACCCTCACACGGGTCCGGAAGATTTCATGGTAGTATGGTTTTAATTGGGATTTCTGGTTTAATTGTGCGGATACTTGGGTTTATACGTTGGAGAGATAGAGAGCCTACCGAGTCTTGGTTATGTGCTCATTAATTAGGACCGAGTGCTCGGTAATATCGAGGTCACTGCACCATTCATAGTGAGCGACCATGTAGTGATGTCTTGCAATTTCACCTGCGAGATCACCTTAATCCGTTCAATCACCAGTGACCGCAGGAACTTTTACAAAAACGTTAATACAAGGCGTTCCCATTTGGCTACTCGGAATCTCTCCCATTGTTGGCGAGCAACGTGCCAAGTTTAAGGATGTCCCGTTTACAGTTGAAGGACAGTCTACATGGTTCACGGTTCTAAAACAAACCATCGTGTCAGCCTTGTATTCCAACGCTCAAGCTTATTGTTAAGAGGAACGTGTGGGAGCGTTAGCTGCAGTTCAGGTCCGGGGAGGATCGCGGTGACTGCAGACAGACCGGAAAGCAATGCACCACACCTATCCAGGATTACTGCTCGTGCCATCAACAACGGCTACTTCAAGATTTAGTCAAAAATCCGGAAAGTCTTCATCGACATGTGCATTCAACCCGGAAAGTAAAAGCAGAAGTGTCAAAGTTCGGGAGTTCCATAGGGCATACAAGTGTTGACAAGGAAGCCGTAGTGTTTCAAGACATTTTCCAGCACCATGTTTGCAAACACACTTGAATTGTCAATCGGGTGGACGACAATGGCACTATTGATACTTAGTCTGTAGCTATTCTTAAAAAGCTCCGGTGTCTTAGTGGCAGTGTCTCTGGTCATGACGGCATTCCCTGAAACCACTGCGTGAAGTGGCGAAACAACCTGCTGAGACCTTTGGTTTATTGATCGAGCGATCCATCTCAACGGGCTAATGCCAAGCTGTTGTACGATTGCTAACATCACGCCTGCCTTCAAGGGTGATCAATGTAATCGTTATCACAAGTAAGTGTCAAAAAATCCACGCTGTCCCGCTCGTCGCAAGTATTGTTGGCGCTCGTATGACTCGCATCAAGAGTGACACAGCTGCTTAGGACCAATTTACCAATGTGCAACATGGCTTGCATGATGAACCTACTGCTAAACGAAAACGAGTGTACCAGATAACGTTGATGTTAAAACGTTCGATCGAGTGAACCATCCAAATCTGATTAAGATGTTCTCCTGGAGGTGCAATGATTGGCCAGGGGAGGTGGAGGGTTTGTACGAATTGTTTTTGGGCACACAGGCAGGGGTTGTGCAGTCTGATAGCAATAGCCTCAGCGGTTGATAACAATCGCATTCTGACAGTTCTGGAGCCGGCTTGACGAACCTTGTAGATGATTCGGAATGCTTCATCTGGATTTATTCGATGGCCAGTGTTGATTAGGTGGGAATCGAATGCACTGGAAATGGACTTTAGCGAACCGTTGCGAAGCCATTTCGGTAGGTGTTCACGAATCCTTTCCGATAGCCGCCTTGTGGTCCTCCTAACGTAACCTGCTTGACAACAACAGGTGAGAGAGTAGATACAGAAAGACGAAGAGAACTTTGGCAAACTATCCTTAAGGCGTGGCACCAGTATCGGGCAGGTGTCGAATGACACGATGTCTCGCTGCAGGGTAGGCAATGTCGACCGCGTTTGAAAGTCTGCGGCTAATTATTCCACTATTAACTCCTCCTCTATATGAGAGACAGATGAAAACCGGCTTTTTCTGCGCTGTCTGGACGAGTTCTAGCTTCGTACTGGAATGCAGATTTTTATCTATGAATCTCTCAGGGTATCCATTGCTAGTGAGCGTTTCTCGAATATATCTTACCTCCTTCTGGAGAGTTTCGGGTGTAGAGATCTTTTGTGCTCTGTTCAACAGACAGCGTACCAAATTTCTTTTGTACTTCAACGGGACAAAACTGTGGAAATGCGTGTATTGACCCGTCCATGTCTTTTTCCTATGAATAGATCTTTGGAGTGTCCCATCTGGTCGACGAAGCAACGCAACACCTAGGAATGAGATTTTGTTATCCTGTTCTAATTCGACGGTGAACTTTATATTCCGATGTGCTCTGTTGAACTCAAGTATGAACTGGGGATCATCACCGTTTGGAACGAGACAAAAAATGTCATCCACAAAGCGCTTGTAAAGTTTGCATTTGGTTACCATGTGGTTGAGTTTAGTGGTCTCCAGTTTGGCCATAAATATATCTGCGAGCAGCGGACCTAGAGGTGAACCCATTGCTACTCCATCCTTTTGCCTATATAACTCTCCATTAAATTGAAATTGAACGGTACAGGTGCAAAACAATAGTAGTTCCTTCAATTTTTCACCCGTAACTCCGACATCAATTTGATTGTTCTCGATGTAGGTACTATCTCTGTACGTACTGTATTGTCCATTTACAAGCGGNTTGAAGTACAAAAGAAATTTGGTACGCTGTCTGTTGAACAGAGCGCAAAAGATCTCTACACCCGAAACTCTCCAGAAGGAGGTAAGATATATTCGAGAAACGCTCACTAGCAATGGATACCCTGAGAGATTCATAGATAAAAATCTGCATTCCAGTACGAAGCTAGAACTCGTCCAGACAGCGCAGAAAAAGCCGGTTTTCATCTGTCTCTCATATAGAGGAGAAGTTAATAGTGGAATAATTAGCCGCAGACTTTCAAACGCGGTCGACATTGCCTACCCTGCAGCGAGACTTATCGTGTCATTCGACACCTGCCCGATACTGGTGCCACGCCTTAAGGATAGTTTGCCAAAGTTCTCTTCGTCTTTCTGTATCTACTCTCTCACCTGTTGTTGTCAAGCAGGTTACGTTAGGAGGACCACAAGGCGGCTATCGGAAAGGATTCGTGAACACCTACCGAAATGGCTTCGCAACGGTTCGCTAAAGTCCATTTCCAGTGCATTCGATTCCCACCTAATCAACACTGGCCATCGAATAAATCCAGATGAAGCATTCCGAATCATCTACAAGGTTCGTCAAGCCGGCTCCAGAACTGTCAGAATGCGATTGTTATCAACCGCTGAGGCTATTGCTATCAGACTGCACAACCCCTGCCTGTGTGCCCAAAAACAATTCGTACAAACCCTCCACCTCCCCTGGCCAATCATTTCACATCCACCTGAAACTCGAACAAGCGTGAACCGCTTGACATTGATAAGATGTTCTCCTGTTGTGAAGTGCACGATAACTCAAGTCATACCTTACCGACAATAGCGTGTAAGCGTCAGCCGTGCCAAGACTTCAGTAGGGTGTCTCAGGGTTTAGGTCTTGAACTACTTTCACTCCTTACCCTTATAACTCTCGATTTTATCTCCACTGTTGCCGCCTACGGATGGAGTTAAAACCTGGCGAACATTAAATATACGAAGTGTCCATTCAACTTTACAAAGCGACATGAATGTTTAATTCGACTGATGATGCCTGAATTCAATAAAGTGAAATGCAGATTTGCACACTTGACCGTCATTTACCACAGATTACTTGCTTCAGTCGGTTACAGCGGGGGAAGACTCGATGAAGTTCATCTTTCCTTTTTAATTGAGCTCCCTCAAAGTGATTACAAATGCTAGAGAGGCCTGCAACAATTTGCCGTTAACCAAGCGATTCCATAAGCAATCAAACCTCGCCTGTTCATGCGTCTCTGCAACAGCTCCGTCCAACCGCACTTCACGAGTGGATTTACAGGTCTGCTTCGAATTACCAAGAGAGACAAACTGTTCTTTAAAAATGTTCAACGAAGTGCTACTAAGGCCTATAGTGGGTTGGACTTGACACGATGAAGGGAGTCTCAGGAGACCAAACATTTATTTACTAAGATTCTGCAGGCTCAAATGGTTTGGCGTCCACGTTTTTGACTATCAATTTGTCTGGCCATCCATATGGATCGGCGCTTAATATAGCAAGAATAAGCAGTTCGAAGAGTCATTCACTCAAACTTGAGGCACAAAATAGTCGACTAGAGCACAAGCTTCTCTTCATTACGCGTTTGTAAGGCATGAAATGTTCTGATAATAATCATATAACCCAGCTCAGGTTCTGTGCCTGTTTACCTTTCAGTAGTATCTTGCTCGGTTTCGACCATACCCACCGACATACGAAACTCTAAAAAGCTGCTGCTTTCCACTACCACCAACCACCCACTGCGCTATTGATGGACGCCTAAAAAATCATATGCCAATACTTTATACATCCGACATAAGTTAGCTGGTTGAATGTAGTTAGAAAAATGGGACGGACGGGAGAGGGGGTAAAAATCGCTACCCTAATAACACAATATCGGGTACGAACGAACGACTTTTTAAACCCGGTTTGAATATCCACCCGAATGAGTTTTTAAAACCGGCTTAATATGGTTTTTGCGCTACCACGGCGCAATAGTAAATTTGAACATTAGTAAATTCTCCCCCATTAGCAACGCACTGAGCTACGGTGCACTACCAATTGTAATTTAAAACAGATGGTTTTTAATGGGATGCACAAGTTGTTCAACGGGGTTATTGACAGAATAGAAAGGGATGTACAACACGCACAATTCATTGCGAGCCAAAAGAAGTACCATAACAAAATGAATGCATGCCAACTTGGGAAAGCTACACCAATGCACAACTGACCCGT
>QNGE01007407.1:0-23370 GCA_008508345.1 Paragonimus westermani | reverse complement strand
TCAATACGAAATGCTTGCATCTACCAGTTTTCATGTTCTAATTGATGTTCGTCAGTTACATGTTCTCGGCTGTTTCATAGAGATATCCATAAGAACAACCTAGTTTGGCGCAGCACAATCAATCTGTCAGTGACAGTTTAATGACAGCTCGATTGGAATGTCTGGCTAATTTATATTGCCCAGTTCCCGAAAAAATATACGACAGGGATCAAGCAATCTTTATTACTCATGTCAAAAGTAATGATCCTATGATCACTGCGACCAACGATGATGTGGATGCATTGATTAGTCGCCCTATGTGACTCACTGGCTGAAAGACAATCTAACTTGGACTGTCTGTGAGACCTCCACTACCCCGTAGTACTTAACGTTTCACGTTAAGTTGGCGTAGATGACTGTATTATATGCAACAAATGTCCTACAAGCTGGCAAAACATGAACTTTGCTGGGATCAAAGCCAAGCTAGTGATGTTTAAAATTACCTGTTCATAGGATACGCGAGAACCCCCATTGAGAGCTGCTTACCTAGGAGAATGCTCAACCGCTCGTCGTTGTTCAGTGAATAGGTCGGATGACAGTAGATTGCAACTATCATGATTACAGTAGGAGCTTATTCGCGCAAAGCTTACTTATAATCGGAAGGTGAATAACACCAGTAACAATAATTATGTGACGCGTATGGAGCAGCGCTCCAGATACGTATGAATAACAGTGTTTGGACTTAGTAAAGTCAGTACACATGATTCTGACCGTTGTGAATCACCAAGTAGAACAGTAGGAGCTGGTGAGATATGACCGGCAGATGTGTTGACAGTAGAACCTCAAGTGATTTGTAATTCGTTTGTCTTATGCACCAATGTAAGTTTTGTCTTGGTCGTCCAGCAATTGGGATCATATATTTCAGATCACATTTTGAAAGACACTTCGTGACCCTCTTGGATACCCTATGATACAAGCATATTGGCATTACGGCGTAACACATGGCGGGATGGTTGAACGTTTCCACCATTAACTAAGGACCGCTCATATTGCGCACTCCAGCCTTTCGTGGACAAAGGTATTTCCGTTGGTCCTTCCAAGCTTACGGAACACTGTTCAGAAGGATTTGAACGCTACTGCAGCCGAAATAATTTTTGTCGTAAACTTAGGTTACCAGACGAACTTGTCCCGTCTATATCTTCCTTATACAGTTCGCTTGGCGCACCACATGCAAAAACTACGTCCTATGCAGTCTAAGGAACACTCCTCAGTTGTTGCTCGTGCACATTAAGCTATTCTGCTGTACTCATTTCTCTCTATTTATGGACGGCCTACCTCACCCCTTGCATTACCCATATACCGGCCCCTATCGTGTTCGCACAAAAGACACGAAAACGTTCACCGTTAACCGCAGCGGCAAACGGGAGGTAAATTCTGTAGACAGGTTGAAACAAGTATTTGTGGAAGAATCGTCAAGACCACCCTGTTTGTCAAGAAGTCGCCCTTCTCACTGATTAGCATCTACTACGTTCTGATGATGTTTTCCCTATAATAAATATGTATCCTCGTACTCGCCATTTTGTCCACCCACCTACATCTCAAGCTCTTCCAGGTTATTGCAATCATGGACTTGACGATCTTCTTTTTAAAAACATAGTTTACTCTGATCTCTCTGAGTTACTGAGTATTTTAAGAACTGAAAACAGAAAAGACGAAAATAAACAGAAAGCTATACTAAACCGAAATATGCAATGGAACGGGATCATCAAAATCTTACTCATTATAACCGTCAAAACGTAGAAAGTTCTCATCGAGGAACCGCATGCCGCTTAATTAGTGTTAGGGGCATCAAGTCAGAGTGTGTTGTTTAGCACACCGCATGGCACTGAATAGTCATTCCTCTTGAAATGCTCTGGCAGAGCCATGACAGACAAAAACAGAGTATTGTGATGATAGCTTTGGCAATAACGTTGCTGACAGAGTTGGAACCGCTGACCATGCTGGGTAGAGACAGTCAGATGTTATGTCGGACATTCCTTGTCAGGCACTGTGGAGGGTGGTGTTGGAATGAGCATAGTTGCTTTTCTGGTTCACATGATCTATTGAAATTCAGGGTAAAAACTTATCAACGGCGAGACATTTTGTACATTAGATGCAACATCTTAAAGAGGTTATTGTCCACAATGCGTACACGACGAGTTCACCAAATTTATTAAGGAACACGTACGAGCGAATACATGGCAGGTCTGGTGAAGAGGTTATCACGATAGTTCAGCTGGTTGGGCGGCAACCTGTCAGTTTCAGACGAATTCATTTGAATCCCTGCAAGCCTGACGTAGGGTGAGGGTTTCTTATTTCGGTGCGTTACTAGAAAGCTGTCCAAATGGAAGGGTACATATAACTGCGCTATTGTTGTGATGATAACTAGGTTTTTTTGACTTCAACGCAGATTTGATAGATAAGTTGAATTCCTCTTCAACGATCGTGCCTAAATTTTGCTTGCAAACAGCGGTAGCTAGTTTTTGCTGACCCAAAAATAATCAGAGCGCACTGAGTCACAACTGTTTGTTACACGGCATACGGATGAGTGATTAGGAACCTGTGTATTCTGCCTGACCGAGGCAAACTGGCAAGAGACCACTGAAGCATTTCCCATTCTGTAAAACTACCGCCAATAATGTTGTCCGCCATAGTTTTTTATCGTTAGCTTAGAGTACAAACAGGAGCGTTATCAAGTAACTGATGTCATTTTGTGATATTTCGTCGGTACTGCAGAAAATTTCTCACTAACGTCTGTAATACTTGAGAGGAGGTCTGAACAAAAGATTTAACATCATGCGCTGGACACTGAGACCACAACAGTAGGCTCCGATAGATACGTTCAAAACGCTCAAAGCCTAGCAGTTTTGCGAAGTCTTGAAGTGCTTGGATTACAGTATGCATCTAGGTAGACTTAACCGCTAATCTAGTGGAGCACAGCACTCGGAAGCAACGTCTACAAATCGTGATACGTTCAAGTGATCTAGAAACAAACTCACTGATATACTTACCGGTTTGCCTTACAATTTAGCTGATGAGCACTGCAATGACGACTGACTGTATCCAAAGCCCTGTAGTAATTCTGATCGCATAACAAGATAATCCCTACACCAGACAAATTTTTAAAGCTGCAATTATAACTAAGACGAGCTACTTGGACAAAATGTTATCAAACCTGCGTGGTGGACAAAAATGTAGGCTCTTAAACAAGAAAGATAACATACGTCTAACAGAAAAGACTGTGTCGCCAGCTCCAGATAACTTTAAAACATGATAGTACACATAAAAAGAATTGAAAACTGTCAAAACCAGCCTGAATCTTATGGGTTTCCTAAAACAGGCACAAGGTTTATGCCATTTTCACCGACGTTAGCTATGCCTAATTCATCCCAAACATGAACTGACCAAATGGTTGGTCGAGATTTTACAGCCATCATACAAATCTTTCATGAGCGTAGTGTCACAGAATAAGGGATGCTTACGGATGAGCTGGACATAATGACTATCAAAACTCAAAACACGCGCACTGTAGATATTCAGTCTTTCTTGATTAACGTCTTCCTGAGAAAAACTGCTGAATTTGTGCGTGAAATGATAGCTTTAGAAAATATCCCCTTTCTCACACTGATAAACTATCAAGAAAATCCTCATTTCAAATGTATTATTTATATCAGCCCAACTTTTAGAACACTCCTTATCGATCAATTGATAGCAAAGCAATAGGCAGTCAGCTAGACCCATCTGTCACCAAATTCTTCATCGTCACTGTGGAAGAACAAGTAAATGATATCATTTCATAATTCTATAGCTACAGACACTACGTAGAATATACTTCGGTTGTTCCAAAGATCTCCAGTTGCTTTGTCTCGTAGAGGTGTACTCTATAATCTTACGGGGATAAATGAACCAAAGATTGGAGGAAATCTATCCTATCTGGACGTTCTCATCGTATGACGTTGCGATACACGGAATTAGGGAATTCGGATAACCATAGAAATCGTAAATAAAATCAAACCTCCCACGCAAGTAATACGGAAGAGATCTCGTACTGGTAGCAATAAGCCATGATTATTCATCGGACGAGAAGACGAATTTATGGATGTATAACAGTATCGTATATGCGCATGCAAGGTCACTAAATGTAAGTTAATTGGTGCAATAATGAACAAACATATTGGTGAATAACGAAAGGTAAAACATTGAGACTGTTCGTCCAATACTGATGCGTTATCTTTGACGCGACATTTGGATTGGCCAGTAGACAGATCTTTTGTTGTCTCGGGGTTCGGATAGGCGTTGAATAGAGTAGATTTTTGTCACAAACGGATGGATGGATTAGCAAGGCTAAGCATCTGTGTAAAGCTACCGCGGTTTGGTCAATATAGGCATTACACCAGTTTCAACCCTACGAAGCATTAGCGTGAAGTAGCGAAAAGTTCGCTGCACTTCATCAAGTAAGTGCTGCTGGTTTATACAGAATTGCACCTCTCGGTTCTTCCTATGTAACTTTTCTTGCAGTTACATGTAAATTGGAGACGCAGTGTGAGGTGGCACAGACGAGCTGACCACTGTTGACAGAAGAGACAGGAAGTTTTTGTATTCGAGTTGATACACAAAGTTCGGTTGCGTTAAATGTTTGGTTAGTCGGGTTCATTAGATTTTACCTTGTATGATGATATAATCATCTTTGTAAGGCAATTCTGTATAAATCTCCTTTTTTCCACAGTGTTTCGGTCTACTACGCCTTCATATGAACCTTTCTCAATTACTGTTAGGTTGTTGCACAGACGTGATCAATTCTAATTCCTCCGCAAAACTGTTCCGTCTTGCTCAGGTGAATAGTTTGCTCACTGATGCGGGTTTGTGATGAGCCGATGTGTAAATATTATAGTTCGTTTGTCCCAAACTAGGCTAGAACAAACTGAGCGCCATGTTTCTGAACAATGTTGGGGATCATACCGTGTGTTTAGGAAACCTAACACCTTCCCGCTCAAAGCCCATTCAGACTATATATCGGTTGCGCCTCAGGAAGAGTGCGGGCATCATGCACATATTGGGGAACCCAGACTGAACCGTTTGCTCACTGATTTCACCGTCTGTCCTCTAACTGCTGAAATAAATGAAGCCAGATTGCCCGGCTATGAACAAGCGAAGCATTTAGACACCCCTCTATCCTCTGGAAACAAATGGTCCAGCACGTGCGTCGTCGGAATTTACTGTATCTGGCACGTTGATCTGTTAAAGTTTATGTTAACTAGTTAGAGGTTCGCTTCTTAGTTCATATGCGTTTGCACTCTTTCGCCTTGATTGTTCCGCCCAACCGCCCGTTCCGGGCCCTCGTGTGTTGGACTAACAACAATCAGGATCTATGACCTATGAACTTCCTCGCTCAGCGAAGTTCAAGTTTCTTCACCCTGTCGACACATTTCACCAGAACATTTAAGTGCTTTCTATCAAGTTGTAGAAAAGTTGTCTGGTTGAGGAACTGCAGGCAGTTGTTTCCTAGAAGTGGATATGAACGAGTGAATGCAAGCCTTATGGCACTAACACTGTAGTACGTATCTGATGAGAAGCGCTGAGGTTAGCCAGGCGGCAAATCATGGAGTTTTCTGTTTTCTAGGTTCTTTATGAGATGCCTGATTTGTCACCTTCAGATTAGTCCAGATACAAGTCAAATTCAGATTAACTCGTTTCACTGGATCAAAACTTTGGAACTGGACCTGATCCTGGCTGAATAAAAGTGTGGGTAACAATATCCAGATGTACGCTGAGGATTTTGTCGGGGTTGTTGTAGAGGCGGAAGCACGTGGATGCGATATGAAGCTGTAGATTTGTAGCGCAGCTCACGTCAGCCCATCCGTTGACTCAGCGCTGTGCTGGAGCGGTCACCCATCGAGACACGGCGTTGGAAACTGTGTCTTATGCATCTGCAACCGTGGCCCTTCTGTAGGTCAGTATCCCATACGCAGCGCTTAACGCTCGAGAAACCTCAGTAAATGCGTGCGTGCGTACGTAAGTCCGCTAGTGTGCCGATTTGGTGCGGCAGTGTTGATGGAAAAGGGGCAGCTGTCCGTGGGGTCCGCAAAAGCGAAAATCGCTTAGGTTGTGCGTCCTTTCTAGACCGGGACAGACGGAACACGCGCTAGCCTGTGAGGCACGTAATGTAGTCTGTTACCTTGAGAGCTACCAGGGTGAGTGAGACGTCTACAGTGCAGGCTCTGCTGACCGGATGTGGGGGATGGATGTTTAGGATTGAGCTCTCTAATGTGACGCACGGCACTTGGCCGCGGCAAGCGCATTCAGTTGTTTCCTGCCGAAAGGACTTGGCAATATATTCCAGCCCAATAAAACTGCTGAACTTTTGACCTTGATGCCACCATTGGTTGTAGCCTTTAAACTTTATTCACTTGATCACTACGGTATAACAGCTTACGTGACAAGTCAGTAATATCACTACTTGGTTCAGAAACAAAATGATCGGGACGTGTGCCAAACTTTCCAGTGGGCATACCCACTTGTAGTTTATTTGCCCAAAATTCTGATCCCAGTGGCGTCGATCATGACCGTGAATATGCCCAACCTAGTGAAGGCAACGCTTAAGAACCTTCAGATTCAAGCTTATCACCGTATGGACACATTTTACAATACGCACGTTTTTAGTTATAGTCCAATGAGAAGAATTGTATAGTTTATTTGGAAAAATTAACAATATGAAGGGTTCCGAGAATGAATTTTGGTTCCGGTGTTATTTATCGCCATCACACTCTCTCAAGAAAATTTGAAAACCATTTCTTCCAACACCGTGAAGTGTCCTGGGTGCTGTACCAGTGTACGTAACCTATGGTGATGAAGGCAAGAGTGGAGTGTCGCAACCCTTTTCAGCAGAAATCATGAACTGCAAGTATGAATGGATAACGAACATCAGGATGCAACCGAATTTTGAACAAAATCAAACAGTCCCGTGATATGAAATAATGACGAAGGTGTTCTGCCATTTATTCAAATGGAAAAGCCAACCACAGGTGTTCAATAACGAACAACTGTTGGTTGTACGGTGTCTAAGACAACAGACAGTGACACGGTCATAAAATCTGATAAATGGCTCCATTTGATTCAAAAACAATACTGGGCACATTTATAGATCGCCTTCGGGTTGTTCTCATTCAGCTGTGGTTAGGTGTCATCTACCAAATGTGACCCGGGATAGTCTACTAATGAATACGTTTACTTCAACTTTCGTTGAAAAGTTTTCCCATTTTTTCTGAGTGTATCTAGTTTATTCATTAAAAATCCACCTAATCTTCACGCGCACACTCATCGTCTCTAGACATTTTCCGAAACGGAACAATCTTATTTGCATCTCTGTTAATTAGTCTAACTGTTATCACTGCCATACATTGGGGGCCTGTAACGAATCACGAAGTGTACTTTCTTTGGTTACAGTTGAACAGTTGATTGTTATGGTTCATACACCACAAATAATTTGCCTCATATTTCCCAGTCATCAAATTTTCTGTGAATATAGTTGGGTAAATGCATTTCCAATGTGACGTTAGTTACTATCGCAATCGAAACCGGGCGAAAAAAACAAATGACACCGTGAAATTAGTTCAGTCCGAACAAACTCAAGGCTGAATTCTACAGAAGTCCGATTTTAATCCATAGCACTGGATGGAGTTGCTCTTGACATTTTACCATTAGAATCCAAAGTCCGTTCCAAAAGTATCAGAGTTGGACAGTTTGATTTAGAAATCCCTTTTGAAATCCTTATGATTGAATAACCAACTTTTAGTCATCGTCAGCTCCTAATGTCGAGATATCCAAACCAGCCTCAGTTTAATCATGTTGGCAATATCTAACCAAAAATGCCGTAGCTGTAAATCCCCCGACAGGAAAGCACTTGACTTCAACGGGATGCATTAATTAGGATTGGCAATTTGAATGTCCCCACTCCTGACAAAACTACAGAATCCGCCATATTAGATGAAACTGAGTGCTTAAACGAAGGGAGTCCACCAATTGGAGGTAAACCCTATGTATCAACACACACGGAAGAACACATTTCTAAGCGGTTATCAACTACAGTGCTAAAAAGCTTACCACTGTTGTTGTATTCAGTTTGTATAAAAGTTGCTGATTTTATATAAGCGACTGATGACAGAAAATCGAAATGCCAACTTTCGGCGTCAACCATATGTTTTGACTAGGTGGAAAAAATTGACACAATATTCGCTGTTGAGGAAGTAAATTAATGTAGGAAATAAAAAGCATTTGTCGATTTACTGTCCTTTAAACGGACAAGGTCAGTGGACAATGGAAGTCCCAGATTTAATGTATTGCTTAAGATGCATAAAAACGGCACATCACTATGGCTGACTTCACTTATGTGTAATCCACCGTATCATACAACGTCATAGTGGCTAGCTGAGTTGTTCAAACCAACTAGAGTAATGTTAACAAAATACATACGATGTTTTTTGAACGGCCAAAGCAACTGAACGTGACGAGAAATCTTTAGTCACCTGACACCACACCTCACGTTACGAATATATCAACCAGTCAGACAAGTGTATATGTCCGTCAGTGTATCAAGAGTACAGGTATCAGTGTGGGGGTGTCAGTAATGTAGTGAGGATAAGTGATCACACTATACACTACTGTTATTCAGTAGTGAAGCAACAGCTTGGATTTTGATGCTGAAGTAACCGCGAGAAAAATGCCAGAAGAAAAATCGAAGTGTAGTTTGGCATAAAATGGTTGTTGGCACACAAAGGAACTGAGCATTGACACCAGTTGCAACCGCGATGTTCTGAGACTAGTGTCGTACGTGGATGAGTGTACTTCTTTGGTAGTCATTTTGTAGTGCACAGTCCATGTGTTGATTTTCTGAATATACAACCCTTGCGCCATCCGCGCTCTGGGTAGGTGAATCAAAACAGCCATCAGATGGCTGAATATGCAACAATCACCTTAAGTGTACATTAAGTTTTGCATTTAAAACAACGGTGAAGAACAGTTTTTTTCGATAATTCTTTACCTGACCAATTGTTTACCTGACATTCACATATGTTTAACAAATGTTAAGCAATATTAGGAAAACTCAATTGGTCCGTATTACAGGGTACCAATTTCCAAACAAACGTGTTAAGTTTGTCCTCCATCAGTCTGTGCTAGTGTATTCGTCTTCCCGCTGCTATACAACGGACTATATAGGTGGGGGGCGACAAGACGTTTGTTCAATCGGATAAGGGAACGTCATTCTGCCTGGCTCAGAACCGAGTTGATTAGAACCATAAACAGCATAGTGGTTGCATATCTTGTCAATACGGACCACTGAGATGAGTCCAAGCAGGCTTTTTGTACAGATTACAGCCCGCCACTTCAAGTTGGTTAAACTGTGAATGATAACCACCGCGCACTTTACTAGTAGTCGACTGTACAATCCACTTGTTTGTTCTCAAAAGTAGTTCGTACAAGCCTTACAGGTACCACGGTCAGAGGTCACACCATTGATTACAAGCTCAACTTTTACGATCTGACTGCGCAAATCTGCACACCAATTATCACCATCACCAGTGACGGATTGTTTAAGTGACGTGACCAGCTTGTGTGGGGTTTCATACCCTATTATACGAACCAATGGAAACTCTTTAAATACTGATCGGATTTCGTCGAACACATACATAACTCAATTGATCTGGCGAAGAATTTTCCAAATCAACTGTTCGACGCCGTTATCTCCCATGAATCAATGAGTAATTTCCCACGATTATACACTTAAAGGGCTCATTGGTATTCTCTTCAATTGAGGATACTTTCATATCACGGATAGAAAGCAGTTCATGGACTGATCATACAAACTTATCCTTTATAATTTTTCAACTCTCGATGCTATCCGTAAAACAGATGAGTAGAAAAATCTCAATGGCGTAAATGACGCAGCTCAACTCTGCCCCTAATAAAAGTCACCTTTCTTCAGAATCCGAATTATCTACAAGTATAACGCCTTAAGAGGTGCTCATGCCTCTTGATGAAGGTGATGCGCTATAGCAAAAAATACATTGTAAAGTAACTTGGGTGGGGGAGTATAAAACTCTGGCTTTAAAACAAAGAGGAATTTGATTCAGTATCTGATAAGCAACTAAGAAAATGTTCTCAAACGACACAGTAGAAGAAAATAGGCAGTGTTCAATTAATGTACTCGTCGAAAGTGATTATCCGGGACAGTTTATTCGTAGAAATATGCTAAGAGCCACAAATGCTGATAAACCGCAGACTACAGACAGTGTGTGTCAGTGTGTATACAACTAACATTCAAAAATGTCATTTCCACAAAAACCATAACCAAATGACTTGTTGTGGCAATGTATAACACCTACTTTGCAGTTCACCTTTCTGTTCAACTTAATTACCACACCAGTTTTTGTCTCTAAATGAAACACATATGTTACCAGTACACGTTATCATTTTCGTGTTTCCTGATGAGTTTTTTCCTGTGGCACAGTCCGTATGTGGCTGTCTCAAGAATTCACAAAGGACAGTTCGCCTGCTTCCGCTGCACCCTTGATTAAATCTAACCATCTGGTCAACTCAGTCGATTCACTTGGTGGTGATTTGTCAAGTGCGTGAGGCACAACCGAATCCCATGAATCGAGACGAATTGATGACAGTGCACACGACCACTAAGTCCGCTAAAGCACAATCTGCCAAACTCATGGAACCCATGTAACTGTGTTCTATTTACTCTTATAATGAAACGTCGGATACAAGATTTCTGTTACGTGCTTCGTCTCCTGATTAAACGACGCCTACTTAATATAGTTATTCTAGCATCCTCTATGCAACTAGGCAACCTGAGTACTACTAACAAACAAATGTGTTAGGATGTGAACCTTTGGTCTTGTTAAACGCAAGTTCGTCTATACTGTAGTTAATAACTCGTTTTCACACGTATTAGGATCGTCGTCAAGCAACGTTTATGATCGAGGTTACGTTAGCATTAGTGAAAGACTAACGTAGATCACATTCAACTCCGTTTCTGTTGTCGATATAATTCTCCCCGTTCCGTTGTTATTCAAATAAATTGGGTAGGACGTGATCAAAGTACTTACATCGGTTTGCACCCTCAAGTCACATGGTTTTGACAAATGAGGATCGAGGAAACTGTACAAATTAAAAATATTTAAACTTCTCTATAATACTGGACATTTCGAGATATGTTCTGTAAACAAACAGATATGATTGATATCCGTCAATAGGTTTATCAAAGTTTTCACTGTTAACAATGCTGTCATTCGCAGGTCACGTGCGAAGATTGATGGATCACAGAGAAAACAAACATGACAAATTATCTAAACCACTATTTTCCAGAAATCGTGCGATTCACAAATGATGTGCAGATCAGAAGTTCTGAAGGCCTAATAGCAACCGATTAGCGTTGGACTGTCTAAAAAGAAAAGCTGGCAACAGACAGAACGATGGCATTAAAATGGATCAGGATGTAATTATCATCAAACCCATGAGCATAATCAGCAGCCGAAAATGATGTGCAGCTGCCATATTAAAAGTGAAAAGGAAGTTTCCATGTCCAAACACAATTCAATAGGATAAACGGAACCTACTACATAGTGAACTTGATTGAACTATAACATTCTTCATAAACATATTCATCCATTACAAACATAGTGAGGTGCGGAGCTGAATAGAACGTCCTCTGCAAAGCCATACCTCACTGATTTCTATGCACAATCCTAGTCGTCCTAGTTCGTCAGCCGGAAATAGTGTTCATGTCATTCACTCCGGTTTACAATCATCTACGGCAACATATGTAATCAGAAAGTGTGAACCGTATTTCAGCCTGTTCAACTACGACTAGCCAACAGACAATAGTCATATATTTCTTGTGAAACGTCAAAATTTAAGCCAACTGGTAGTAACATTGGCAGCAAGTGTTAGAAACAAGTCTTCTTTCTTTAAAAAGAAACCGGAATGAGGTAATCGGAACGTTTTAAAACGCAAAGTACAGTATATAATTAGTTAGAGTCTTTCGTATGTAATTCAATCATCTGGCTTCGAATAACCATGAATTCGCAGTAACAAGATTGAGTGTGAATAAAGGCTAGTTAGAATCTTTCAGATAATTCGATGCCGGTAAGGGAGTCTAAACCCCTTATCTAAAATACATTGCTCTCCTTTCGAAAGGAATATACCTAAAAGATGTCAGTTGTGCTCTTAGTAGATGGCGGGCGTGATCTTTGTGAAAATGGGGTCCGTCTATAGCTGAAACGAGTCGAAGTGGATGGAAATATGTTTTCGTGAACCTCATCTGTATAAAAAAGAGGGCTTCTCATCCATAGCTGTCTCACTTACGATAACACAGCACATTTGAACCCAATACAAGAACAAAACTATGAACGATTTCATCAACAAGATCTGTCAGGTGTTCCAGTCTGTTAACAAAATCAGAAGAAACCGTAACATTGCGTATCAATTTGTTGTGCCATGGTTTGATGGGATTAGCCAAGCGGATCGGTGGTTGTTTGATGGATATGTCTCATAGGCAGTCCGTGTTGGTAAGTTTTTGGCAGACCACAAAATCGTGCATCAACGGTTATGTCTAGGCGGGCGGTTCAGGAGTATCTTCAATTCCCCCGAAAAAAAATTCTGCCTGCGTCCTGGCCCTATACAGAATTGCGGTATTCTTTTGCCGAATTAGCACTGTACAAGGTTTTCTAAATGAACACTCCGATACGTTCCTTTGGTAATCTTCCAACAAATGCCACTGTAATATTCACCTTACCGAATTCAGTTGTTTGAATCGACTGACCACCTTTGATGCTATCGAGAGCGTTGTTAAGGTTTGAAATGGTTGTTTTTCATCTAGGTAAACCTTCGGTACATCTGTACATTGCTTCATCAGCAACGCTGGGTTTATCTCTGTAGGTTATATCCACTGGCCTAACTTACACCCGGTAAATGTAGAAGCGAGAAAAGTTGACTCGTATTTATTGATAAAAATCATACTTGTTTCTTCGAGAAAACGTTCGCGTCGTTGAACCCGGATCAGAAAAAACTTGGTCGAATCTTCCAGATAATTTGTCACATCTTTTCTAATTTTCCCAAGCGTCCTTGGGAAACCTTAGTTCATGATGACTGCTCACTTCTGTCATAGGGTCAACATATCGTTCGGCAATAAGTGATGGACAAACCAATCTGAACTATCACAACTAAAACGTATACAATGCAGGTGGTAGGTACACGAGTGTATACTTTCTCTCAGAAATACACGACAGGCTATCGATGAGGTTTATTACGTGTGGAAAAGAAAGGGAAACTACTTTAACGGACTTAAAAATCCTCCTAAGTGTCTTCAACATGATCACAACCGACGGTCTTAACCGGAAATGTCTGTTTGTGTTCAGGAAATATGTAGTCAACTGTCCAATTCTTGCTTTTGTATTGCACTCCGAATGGCAGTCCTGTGCGGTGGGGCAGTCAGCAGTGCGGTACGACCTCATTGAAATCGGCTGTTGACTCCGACATCTACAGCCCGTGGAACAATCAAAATGATAATCAACAATATCGCTATCGTTTCGGAGTTTTACGAAGCAGCTGCTAATGTCTGATCAAGTAGCCTAAAATATCCCCATCGAAAATTGCACACAAAAATTGCTTAACAGAAATCGTACAGATTGAAAACATGAAAATCAGCATGGTAAAGTGATCCTGGGTTTTTCTCATACAAACAAGGATGATCACGATAAGAGGCTACTAATTTCACTATACTGAACAACATGTCTTAGACATCCAGAGAAAAGGACATATTAAAGCGGATGATGTTTGGCCGTCTATTGATGTGATCAACGTTGTATTTATGAGTGACCTCCGTCGTTTCAAGCCTAAAACAATGTCTCGATCCAGCAAGTCAGACCTAAGGTGCTGAGAGTATTTCACAGTTTTTACTCGGCGGGTACCGTTGCAATACTTATATACCGAAAAGCTTGAAGCGATCTTTCTTAAGAAGCGTTTACACAATGTTCTGGACGCTGCACTATTCTAAACCAGCTAGTGGGTGCATTTTTGAGGCTAGGCAAATGGTTAGTGAATTATTTCCGTGGCTGTTAACTAGCCTGTTGCTGTACATAGGTGGTGCAACAGTGGGGTGTCGGCAACGTCTCCATTGTACGAAAGTGCTCTGATCACAGTCCTGACAGGTTGACGAGTAGATGGCGGTATGTCTGAAACTTTATACGTGAATGCCTGTGTAGCCAATTTAGGGTTTTAACTGACTGTTCTACAGAGAAGCATCAATCCAAAGCTTTGTCCAAACGTCAGCCCACTATTCCGCTTTCGCTCGAACGGTTCTGAAGTTATGAAGTGTGTTGCCTTCATTGGATTCGTAAAAGAACATACACGGGATTGATATCACACATTATCATCGCCATCGAACTCCTAATCAACTAAGCCGACAGGATATTTTTGTTGGAAAAGATACTTGGATTTATGTATGTACAATCAAGGCGGGTATTATGAACATACATGAAAATAGCACTCACTACACCACTTCCTATGGATTCGTTCCCACAATCAAAGTGGTAGATGCCAACGACGAAATGTAAGGTAATTCTGTTAATTTGTGTCTTAGGTTGAAATAAACATGTACCCTCCCACTTATATCCTGGATGCAGGTTGGAAGCTTCAGTTGTGACTGTTACTTGCAACCAATTAAAAGACCTTCAGGACCATTCGAACAGTAAACTTTGAAGGCATGCTGAATTATTCAATTGAAATATTTGCTGGAAAAACTGGTTTAATTAGTAGTCAGTTTGTGAACATACGCAGGAATACAATCAACGCGGTCCAGCGTCACAATTAACCTAGTAGTGACTAATCGATTGGGAATAACACAAAGTTGCCGACATGCTGTGAAACCCCGTGTTATAACCTATCCCGATGGAGTGTTATGACCACAGGCACATGCACATGTGAAACGGCATTGAGTGAAGTTCGTCGGGGTTAGGTGTGTCGTACTTCAAGTGGTTTTTGAGTCCGATGACCACCAACTAAGGTTAAGATTGTCTACCTGATCTACCTTATGTGAAGCCAATGCCTTAGAATGGATCAGCCTGTCTAAACACGATGTGTAAACTTTCAAGTGCACTTTCTCAGTAAGGCATTTGCAAATTTTAGTGAAAAGACCTGTTCTTTTTATGTTCACTCTCAACCGACTTGAAAGATTCGATTTTTATGAACGGTTTGGCAGACTGTGTTAACGAATTTTAATATGATGACTTCGGAATCAATGATATACATAGACGAAACCAGTAGAGAGATGAAGAGAAGTGTTAGTGAAAATGAAAGACAACGCATGATTCCCTTCATAACAAAGATACGGACAATGCGTTACGTGTACTGCTATACAATCTCAACACTCCCCAGGTCTGCCGCCGTATTCGGGATAATGTTATTCTGAATCGCACGCCCCTTTTACTTAACACGCGTTCGTCAACTGCATCGAAAAAAACTATTTGTAAAGTATGTTGGAAATTATAACCATCAGAAGCATTTCAACAAGATGATCACCGGATCCAGCTAATCATTTCGGGTACAACGCACATAGCCAAAATCAAGGTAAACTCCATGTGACCTCAATCCCTTTGTGAATGTTCTTTCGATAGCATTCATATTTATCAGTGGTACTTCGGGAAATTAAACGTAGAGTTCACAAAACGCCGGCAACACTGTTCCACTCTTTCATTGTAATCTACCTGCGAATGTTTACACGCTCTGGTGACAAACGAACATTTGCTCCACCCGTCGCAGATCCCGACATTGCTAACACGGCCATATGTTCGCATTTTCTCGATCAGACTTTGAGGCACCGGACAGAACTTACGCGCTGGTACTAATCAGATCGGTCCATACTTGACCAATGGGGCAATAATCTCTTCAACTCCGTAAAGTGAATCTACAACCGGTACCGATTATCAACAGTGAGAACATTACGCACTTAGCGTCGTAGGTAAAAGGGGAATGTCAGGAAAAAAACACTCCTTAAACAGTGTTCCACGTTACCGATTGAATGCACACAAGCAACTATATGTATAACTTAGGGTCCTGTTTCCAGGTTTCCTAAACTATATTCTGGTGCATTGATAAAGAAAAACGGAATAGAACCGACACTCGTATCCACGAATCTCCTATACGGAATCCAAAGCGACACTACACGCGAAAAATGACCGAGACACTATAGGACCCCAACGCAAGTCATATAGAACTCCGTCAAAACGACAGTTTTCGCTTGCCTTGGTGAACAGATATGCATAATTTGAAGCCATAGGAAGGAAAGTAAGTCAATTGAGGTGAATTTGTAAGAGTACATTCAACAAGACTTCATGGCTAAACGCGTAACTCGTTTTCCAAATGACAATTGCGATCCGTTTTTTACAGTCGTTGAAGTCATCAGATCCTGCAAGTTTCTCACTTGCAAGAAATCACCCATAAGTTTGGGATGGGCATTTCTTTGCAGGGACTACCTTTGTGAAACCTCAACGACGGGTCCAGATGTGTTGCTACTATTCATTGTGTCACGGTCATTCGCCTCGTTACTTTCTCCCACGAGAGACCGCACAAACGAGGTGGCCAGACAGATACACACACGCAACTACTGTCTGGTTGACAGTTAACGATACAAGTGAATGCGAGAATTTGTGAATGGGCAGATTGTCCCTGTTTTCATCAAGAATGATTATTTCGTTCAGCAACTCGTCGCTCTAGTGAACTGAAGCCAGACAGATATGGGATTTGGACGTTTATCATCCGTGAAATAGATGTCTGATGAATTCAATCTCTTACGGCTGTGTACGATCTGACATAATATTGCTTCAAATTTGGGATGGAATGTCATTATCAAAACTTCATCAAGTCGGTGTGGATGTCTCAACCAAGAAATGTCTATAGGGCTAAATGCGCTTGAATGGTAAAATTCGTTGAGTAGACTTGAACTGAGCGAGATGTTTTCAGTCTGGACGGACACAAACTGCAATAAAAGAGAGGATTTATTTTTCGAATGGGCATCAGTGTTTCTCAAAAAGCAATGAAATCTGTCAATTTGGTTACTGCGTTCACGAGAATACATTCAGTAACATTAGTAAGTTTGTATATTGATATAGGTTTGTGGATGCACGATAACATTCCTAACCCCGATCCACGTGCTATAAGGATACAGTAACGGCAAGGATGTACATTATCGACGGAAGTAAATAAAACCGAATTTTTTTTCGAAGAGCACTAGATGGTAAGTTTGTGGGAATGCGAGAGCAGCGTCAGCTGCGGGTGGCATTCAGTTCCTGTTATATACGTCTACACATACCGATATATATATATTTAAAGACAGATAGTGCTGGTTCAAATTCGTGTGTTGGAGCTTGGCTGGTATTTACTGTGTTGGGAGCTGCTCATTTTCAGACTTTATGGTAAAAATAGATGTCTACATACAGGCGTAGAATAAATATTACTCTCCATTATGTGACTCTTACGGTGGTTAATAATATTATACATGCGCTCTGTTATTTTTGACTTACTATCAAAGTAGTGTGAGAGGCTTCCATGACAAATAGATCTGACAAGCACAACAGCTGGTGATGGAAGCGAATTCGCTATCTCAGTTTGACGTGTCTATAATACCACATAAAACCATTGTTGACCAGTCTCCACTCGCATGTGCCCACGGTACAATCAAAACTCAGTAATTAAAGGAGTTCACGCACTTGATCCGGTAATCCGCACAATTTTGCTAACTCCGACTGACCAGGCTGTTTCCAAATCTGACTCAACCCAATTTTTGTCACATAACTATTAGGTGCAACATCACCCATCATATCCTCACTGAAGCACAGTCAGCAGACGCCACTCCGCGACGTCTCCATCCGGAAAATCCGGAACTAGCACGCAATGAATTCCAGCACATGCTCCAATTACGCATCATTCAGCCCTGTAAAAGCGAGTGGCCACCACCACTGCATATGGCCCCCAAAACAAACAACGACTGAAGGTCATGTAGAGATTATCGTGTCAAGCAAATATCCCTTACCACCGGTTCACGACTTTGCAGCAGCTCTTTGTGGCAAAACAATGTTTTCCCATAGTGACCTCATCCGCACCTACCACCACATGCTCGTCGAGCAAGTTGGCGTTAAAAAAAGTTAGCATCATTTTATTCCTAGCAATGTTAGGTTGTTGTTTCTACCAATCTTCAATCTCTAACTGATTCCATGTTTGAGATAGAGAGTAATGCCACACAATTTCTCAGTTATCAAACAGCTTTAACCCAAATTACTATGTTGAGCTACATACAAGCCAATCCACATCTATTCTTGCCTACCAGTGTCTCATACGTCGGTTTGGGGGGTGTTATACACCAATACGTAAATGAATCTACGCGGCAGCTGGCTTTTTTTGAGAAACCCCAGCTTGCTCAAAAGTCATAGGTTACTTGATAGGAAAATGATCTCCATTAATCTACACATCAACCACTTTCCTCACCTACTCGAAGGTCGAACCTTTTGTGTGTATACCGATCATGAACCTCAGTACAGGTATTTAATCATAATCTAGCCAAGTGCATGAATGGGAAGGTTCTCCATTTCACAACTGACATTCGCTTTTCCTCAAGATCATCTAACGCGATCGTAGAGGCCTGATTACGATCAGACTTTGACGTTATCAGCCACTTCCAATTAATCGATTTTGCGAAGATGGCGATAGAACTGAAAAACACTTAGTCTTCTTTAGTACGAAAACCAAAACCATTTTCGCTTCATTAACGATATCCCCAAACCGCTCCCTCAACCATTTTTAACGACATCTTGTCTTCGAGTAGTCCTTGATAAATTTCGCAATTTGTTGCAGCCGGGTGTGTGACAAGTAAGAAACTAATTCGTGATCGTTTCACCTGGTCGAGTATCAACGTCGATGTTGGTGAATAGGCAAAAAAACTATCTCGTTTGCCAACGTTGTAAGGTATCCCGTCACACCACAACTCCAATTAGCACACCGCCCCAGACTCTGGGTTTTCACGAATTTGCATTCATGTGATTGAAACTTTTCACACTATCATAAAGCAATAAGCATTTTTTGACATGTGTACATTGTCCCACGAGATGGTCCAAGACTACCCTCATCAAGGATGCCACGGCGACCACAGTGACGTGCGAACTGGTAGAGAAGTTGGTAACGGAGTTAGGAGCTCCTGAAGTTGTAACTACCGTCAGAAGATGACATTTTCGATCGTCTTCTTGGTGCACTCACTAAGCTACTTGACACGAAACACATCGCAACCATCGCGTGTCATCTGCGTGCTAATGGCATAGGCGAACGTGTCCACTGCCGACTAACAGCTGCGTTGAAGGCCAAAGATGATCTGAAGAAACGTCTTCCAATCACTCGTCTCGGTGATCATTGGTATATCAAACAGGATATAGGAAATCCAACCGCACAGCTCGTCTTTGATGTCACATTGCGCCTGCCTCGACAATTGGTCACCCGTTAGAAAACGTCGGCTGCAAAACCATTCGGCCCACACCAAAGCACCGGACTGCAGAATGTACGATAGACCGCCACATACTCCTTTGTCCTGCCTTGCCCGCACGTATTTGCCTCTAATGTCGTTGTCAAAAGCCTGCTCTAGCAACCGTACGACGGCCCCTGTCACCAGTTGACATCTCAAATAGTTCATGATTAAAGAGAACAACACCAAAGACGTTATCTCGCTGGGTAGGTTGAAACCGTCATACGTGAGAAATCGTTGACAGGTACACAAAAGTAAATGGTACCCCAGTTGCCATGTCGAAAGACCTTGTCAACCAGCGAGTGGACGCGTATGTGTCAAACTAACTCAACGGCAGCTTCAGCATCTACCGCGTCATTTGGCAGACGTGTGCACTCCATTGATGAGGTGCACCATTGCTTCAGTTCTAACTTTGCACTTGGCCCTATCCAAAACGATGGAGGGAGGTTACGTAACGTCACAAAAACACTGCTGAGCCGTCCTGACGTTCCTACATCCTCACCTGCATGTAGCTTCTCTCAGAGCGTACCAACACCACTGCAACCAATGTCACGTACTCACACACACGTGCATCCAATCCATCTCGGGCATTAGCATGTGAGGCAGTAGTCAACACAGTGTCTTCGCCCGGGCTTCCAAAAAAGTAAGATCGTCCCCCACCAGTGAACACAGTTCGACTGCATCTCGTAAGCACCAGCGAACTGGCACATTTATTCTGCTTCATGAATGACACGATGTTCCACGTTGACATCTATAAGATTCTACTCGAAACAACACTAACACACCTACGCATTATATTCCTGTGTTTTTGTCCGAATAACCGCCATAAGTGCATTAAATTTATTAGATCACTGTGTGCATTGCAACATTTTTGTAAATCCTCCCGATGATGTCTAAGTGTTTGGTGATTTTGTGGATACTACATACGAAGTGTTGTATTCAACAAACTAGCACGTAAATCTCTCAAATCCCCCCCATTAGGCACAGTGTTTTAGGCACACAAGACCCCAGGACTCGTTGCAGCGGCTAGTCACGACAAATGACAGTCTAAGGTATTACAACGTTATACTAATCAGTAACATCCATTCGAAAAACCCAATCTCTCAACTTGCTTCCCTTCGGCAAGACTTCCCCGTAACAAGACTCTTTGTTTGTTCTCAGTGTTAAAAGATTCCTATCACAAGATGGGCTTTGATTGGCCACTTAGAATAATTTAACTCGAAATGCAAATGGGCTATATAGGGATCCTCACAGTCGAATCCACGCTTCTTCGCATTCCAGTGTATTTCAGTCTAAAGTGCACTAATTCCTAATCTCATTCTTTTGAGGTCATAGTTTACGCACAAATACTGGAAACTGGCAAAGGTCCGGAATCCAACACATTCATCACTGCTGTTATCAGAATCATGGGAAATGTAAAGTAATTCCATTTCTTTTCGGCTTCCTTGACAACTCGACTTTCTAGCCCTAACAGATTAAGGGAGTGACTCAAATTGGTAGTGATTACTAATGAGCTGTTAGTATCTGGAAGCTGGTAAAGGGGTTATTGATTTGCAACCTCAAACTACGATTGCGTGAGTGTTGCAAAGTATGGCTACTATCTAGTTTAAATTGCGATTCATCCCGGCACAACGAACACTGAATCACGCGCTTGACGTGTACTAATTTTGCCCAAACAGTAAGACAGCTTGAGTGATCCGCTAAAGTGACTACCCTGAACAAATAGTCAAAATATCCCATAATCAAACTTCCAGTGTGTCAGAAATTTCGATTTAAAAAATTTAGCAGAAGAGTATTCATCAGCTTAAATTGCACCAGTATGTTCAAGAAAGAGGTAACGATTTTCGTGAACATTTTTTACAGCTAATGCATCGGTGCACATGGTACTGTAAAGTATTTTCCTTTTTGGATGAAAACCCGTTCTATTCTGTGGATATTGACTAGTGCGCTGATGAAACTGTTCACGGGTTTGGGAAGACCAACAATCAACGTACTCCTTACCCAAAGATAGAAGATACCACTGAAGTACCTTCATATGTAGGCGGAAATCTTTTGATTTATGAAGTCGTTTCTCCCAAACTAAGACACTTGTAACTCTAATTGTTGTATTCAGTTGTAACGTTGGTTATAATTAATATATTTCTCATCTACTTTCATACGCTATAACCCCAACATAATGGAGCATGGTGTATTAACCTGAGAATGTCACGGAGTATCCAAAACCTTAATTCCGGAGGTTGAACTGACAAGCAAAGTGCTCAACCTACCAATGCCTTATCATGGTTTGTGTGTAAGCGCGTACTACGCAGATAACCTTAACTGTATTCAGTATGTAGTAGGAAACAACGACATACACTCAAATCTTTTCGAAGCCAGTCAGAAAAGCTTACGGTCCGAGTGTTCAATTCTGTTAATCATGTGTACTAGATCTACGACGATGTCGCCCGTTTTTATAAAATCACATTGTCTCTAAATATGCCACAGGTTTCTACCTAAACTGAACAAACACAGTTTTGGCCAATCCTACTCCTTATCAGCGCGGTCCAGTGAACGTTTTCTGCCCAGATACGATTTGGATGTCTGTTGTAGTGGATCTTCGTATGGTGCCATGATCCCAGTGTTTCTCCCGTCCGTACTTTCTGTCTCACAGTGCCAGTGCTACCTCTTGATTGTGTGACCTTTAATAACTTTTACCAGACATCTTGTTCACAAAGGGAATATCAGGCTAAATCAATTTGTATGCAAATTAACGCAAACGACTTTTCCTGCAACTTTGGCATGGAAATCAGGCTTCTTGCTCTGTTTTGATCCGGAGGGCTATGCTCGCTAGGAATTCGGTCCTTCTGAGTTCGACTACGTCAATTAAGCTAAATAGGGGTAATTACATTTATAAGGTCGTATTTTGTTGAGGCTAGGGTCCCAGAAGAAAACCCTGTTTCCCTTTGTCCAACGGGTCAGACTGTCCAGCCATAGACACAAGCATAGGTTTCACATGTTAATCTTGAGCATGCTTTTGGATGCATGACGTTGCCCTTCGGGACATAGAATGTGTACACGTTAATGAAACTAGTTACTAACGAACGGTAGGAATATGTTACCACTGTGATCGCTGTGGAACTGTGTTGCTACGTCACTGATATGGCAAGCTTGGGTGTGACCAGACTAGCAGACTACGAGAAGCAGGTGCTAGATACACCGTCACTTGGTGTTCGGGGACCGGGTGTCTGTCTCGCCCAAATGATCAATTCTCTGATGATAGGCCAACCTCACGGCATCAGTCTTCGAATCATATCCACGGAACAGTGACTCGGTGGAGCTAAATCTATTACAGTTCTTTTTCTTTAGGACCGAACTATGTTTCACACCGATGGTACATAGGAGCATTGCTCTAATGAGCTATTCGCCGCACTTCGTTTGAAAGCAGAGTAACAAACTGTTTGTTCTGAATGAATTCAAGAAGAAATCCAAGGCATGACCAAACAGCCTGGCCGGGATTCCTTGGACTTCATGTCATTGGTTCGGTCAGTGAGAACGGTGATCGTCTGCTCCACTCGTGTGCTATTCACCAGGTGGCCATCCTGAGCGCACGATTCCAGTTGGATGTGAGCAGTATCACGACGTGGACCCACCTAAGAAAAGGCAATCATCATTTGCTTCGTTACGTGATAGTTTGACAGCATGACAATCGAGTGCTGCGCAGGGCGGAATGTTTCACAGATCACATGTTGAGCAGAAAAAAATTATTTTACTGAGTAGTCGGGGATTTGGTTTATTTTCAAGTTGAC
>QNGE01007406.1:0-23372 GCA_008508345.1 Paragonimus westermani | reverse complement strand
GTCAACTTGAAAATAAACCAAATCCCCGACTACTCAGTAAAATAATTTTTTTCTGCTCAACATGTGATCTGTGAAACATTCCGCCCTGCGCAGCACTCGATTGTCATGCTGTCAAACTATCACGTAACGAAGCAAATGATGATTGCCTTTTCTTAGGTGGGTCCACGTCGTGATACTGCTCACATCCAACTGGAATCGTGCGCTCAGGATGGCCACCTGGTGAATAGCACACGAGTGGAGCAGACGATCACCGTTCTCACTGACCGAACCAATGACATGAAGTCCAAGGAATCCCGGCCAGGCTGTTTGGTCATGCCTTGGATTTCTTCTTGAATTCATTCAGAACAAACAGTTTGTTACTCTGCTTTCAAACGAAGTGCGGCGAATAGCTCATTAGAGCAATGCTCCTATGTACCATCGGTGTGAAACATAGTTCGGTCCTAAAGAAAAAGAACTGTAATAGATTTAGCTCCACCGAGTCACTGTTCCGTGGATATGATTCGAAGACTGATGCCGTGAGGTTGGCCTATCATCAGAGAATTGATCATTTGGGCGAGACAGACACCCGGTCCCCGAACACCAAGTGACGGTGTATCTAGCACCTGCTTCTCGTAGTCTGCTAGTCTGGTCACACCCAAGCTTGCCATATCAGTGACGTAGCAACACAGTTCCACAGCGATCACAGTGGTAACATATTCCTACCGTTCGTTAGTAACTAGTTTCATTAACGTGTACACATTCTATGTCCCGAAGGGCAACGTCATGCATCCAAAAGCATGCTCAAGATTAACATGTGAAACCTATGCTTGTGTCTATGGCTGGACAGTCTGACCCGTTGGACAAAGGGAAACAGGGTTTTCTTCTGGGACCCTAGCCTCAACAAAATACGACCTTATAAATGTAATTACCCCTATTTAGCTTAATTGACGTAGTCGAACTCAGAAGGACCGAATTCCTAGCGAGCATAGCCCTCCGGATCAAAACAGAGCAAGAAGCCTGATTTCCATGCCAAAGTTGCAGGAAAAGTCGTTTGCGTTAATTTGCATACAAATTGATTTAGCCTGATATTCCCTTTGTGAACAAGATGTCTGGTAAAAGTTATTAAAGGTCACACAATCAAGAGGTAGCACTGGCACTGTGAGACAGAAAGTACGGACGGGAGAAACACTGGGATCATGGCACCATACGAAGATCCACTACAACAGACATCCAAATCGTATCTGGGCAGAAAACGTTCACTGGACCGCGCTGATAAGGAGTAGGATTGGCCAAAACTGTGTTTGTTCAGTTTAGGTAGAAACCTGTGGCATATTTAGAGACAATGTGATTTTATAAAAACGGGCGACATCGTCGTAGATCTAGTACACATGATTAACAGAATTGAACACTCGGACCGTAAGCTTTTCTGACTGGCTTCGAAAAGATTTGAGTGTATGTCGTTGTTTCCTACTACATACTGAATACAGTTAAGGTTATCTGCGTAGTACGCGCTTACACACAAACCATGATAAGGCATTGGTAGGTTGAGCACTTTGCTTGTCAGTTCAACCTCCGGAATTAAGGTTTTGGATACTCCGTGACATTCTCAGGTTAATACACCATGCTCCATTATGTTGGGGTTATAGCGTATGAAAGTAGATGAGAAATATATTAATTATAACCAACGTTACAACTGAATACAACAATTAGAGTTACAAGTGTCTTAGTTTGGGAGAAACGACTTCATAAATCAAAAGATTTCCGCCTACATATGAAGGTACTTCAGTGGTATCTTCTATCTTTGGGTAAGGAGTACGTTGATTGTTGGTCTTCCCAAACCCGTGAACAGTTTCATCAGCGCACTAGTCAATATCCACAGAATAGAACGGGTTTTCATCCAAAAAGGAAAATACTTTACAGTACCATGTGCACCGATGCATTAGCTGTAAAAAATGTTCACGAAAATCGTTACCTCTTTCTTGAACATACTGGTGCAATTTAAGCTGATGAATACTCTTCTGCTAAATTTTTTAAATCGAAATTTCTGACACACTGGAAGTTTGATTATGGGATATTTTGACTATTTGTTCAGGGTAGTCACTTTAGCGGATCACTCAAGCTGTCTTACTGTTTGGGCAAAATTAGTACACGTCAAGCGCGTGATTCAGTGTTCGTTGTGCCGGGATGAATCGCAATTTAAACTAGATAGTAGCCATACTTTGCAACACTCACGCAATCGTAGTTTGAGGTTGCAAATCAATAACCCCTTTACCAGCTTCCAGATACTAACAGCTCATTAGTAATCACTACCAATTTGAGTCACTCCCTTAATCTGTTAGGGCTAGAAAGTCGAGTTGTCAAGGAAGCCGAAAAGAAATGGAATTACTTTACATTTCCCATGATTCTGATAACAGCAGTGATGAATGTGTTGGATTCCGGACCTTTGCCAGTTTCCAGTATTTGTGCGTAAACTATGACCTCAAAAGAATGAGATTAGGAATTAGTGCACTTTAGACTGAAATACACTGGAATGCGAAGAAGCGTGGATTCGACTGTGAGGATCCCTATATAGCCCATTTGCATTTCGAGTTAAATTATTCTAAGTGGCCAATCAAAGCCCATCTTGTGATAGGAATCTTTTAACACTGAGAACAAACAAAGAGTCTTGTTACGGGGAAGTCTTGCCGAAGGGAAGCAAGTTGAGAGATTGGGTTTTTCGAATGGATGTTACTGATTAGTATAACGTTGTAATACCTTAGACTGTCATTTGTCGTGACTAGCCGCTGCAACGAGTCCTGGGGTCTTGTGTGCCTAAAACACTGTGCCTAATGGGGGGGATTTGAGAGATTTACGTGCTAGTTTGTTGAATACAACACTTCGTATGTAGTATCCACAAAATCACCAAACACTTAGACATCATCGGGAGGATTTACAAAAATGTTGCAATGCACACAGTGATCTAATAAATTTAATGCACTTATGGCGGTTATTCGGACAAAAACACAGGAATATAATGCGTAGGTGTGTTAGTGTTGTTTCGAGTAGAATCTTATAGATGTCAACGTGGAACATCGTGTCATTCATGAAGCAGAATAAATGTGCCAGTTCGCTGGTGCTTACGAGATGCAGTCGAACTGTGTTCACTGGTGGGGGACGATCTTACTTTTTTGGAAGCCCGGGCGAAGACACTGTGTTGACTACTGCCTCACATGCTAATGCCCGAGATGGATTGGATGCACGTGTGTGTGAGTACGTGACATTGGTTGCAGTGGTGTTGGTACGCTCTGAGAGAAGCTACATGCAGGTGAGGATGTAGGAACGTCAGGACGGCTCAGCAGTGTTTTTGTGACGTTACGTAACCTCCCTCCATCGTTTTGGATAGGGCCAAGTGCAAAGTTAGAACTGAAGCAATGGTGCACCTCATCAATGGAGTGCACACGTCTGCCAAATGACGCGGTAGATGCTGAAGCTGCCGTTGAGTTAGTTTGACACATACGCGTCCACTCGCTGGTTGACAAGGTCTTTCGACATGGCAACTGGGGTACCATTTACTTTTGTGTACCTGTCAACGATTTCTCACGTATGACGGTTTCAACCTACCCAGCGAGATAACGTCTTTGGTGTTGTTCTCTTTAATCATGAACTATTTGAGATGTCAACTGGTGACAGGGGCCGTCGTACGGTTGCTAGAGCAGGCTTTTGACAACGACATTAGAGGCAAATACGTGCGGGCAAGGCAGGACAAAGGAGTATGTGGCGGTCTATCGTACATTCTGCAGTCCGGTGCTTTGGTGTGGGCCGAATGGTTTTGCAGCCGACGTTTTCTAACGGGTGACCAATTGTCGAGGCAGGCGCAATGTGACATCAAAGACGAGCTGTGCGGTTGGATTTCCTATATCCTGTTTGATATACCAATGATCACCGAGACGAGTGATTGGAAGACGTTTCTTCAGATCATCTTTGGCCTTCAACGCAGCTGTTAGTCGGCAGTGGACACGTTCGCCTATGCCATTAGCACGCAGATGACACGCGATGGTTGCGATGTGTTTCGTGTCAAGTAGCTTAGTGAGTGCACCAAGAAGACGATCGAAAATGTCATCTTCTGACGGTAGTTACAACTTCAGGAGCTCCTAACTCCGTTACCAACTTCTCTACCAGTTCGCACGTCACTGTGGTCGCCGTGGCATCCTTGATGAGGGTAGTCTTGGACCATCTCGTGGGACAATGTACACATGTCAAAAAATGCTTATTGCTTTATGATAGTGTGAAAAGTTTCAATCACATGAATGCAAATTCGTGAAAACCCAGAGTCTGGGGCGGTGTGCTAATTGGAGTTGTGGTGTGACGGGATACCTTACAACGTTGGCAAACGAGATAGTTTTTTTGCCTATTCACCAACATCGACGTTGATACTCGACCAGGTGAAACGATCACGAATTAGTTTCTTACTTGTCACACACCCGGCTGCAACAAATTGCGAAATTTATCAAGGACTACTCGAAGACAAGATGTCGTTAAAAATGGTTGAGGGAGCGGTTTGGGGATATCGTTAATGAAGCGAAAATGGTTTTGGTTTTCGTACTAAAGAAGACTAAGTGTTTTTCAGTTCTATCGCCATCTTCGCAAAATCGATTAATTGGAAGTGGCTGATAACGTCAAAGTCTGATCGTAATCAGGCCTCTACGATCGCGTTAGATGATCTTGAGGAAAAGCGAATGTCAGTTGTGAAATGGAGAACCTTCCCATTCATGCACTTGGCTAGATTATGATTAAATACCTGTACTGAGGTTCATGATCGGTATACACACAAAAGGTTCGACCTTCGAGTAGGTGAGGAAAGTGGTTGATGTGTAGATTAATGGAGATCATTTTCCTATCAAGTAACCTATGACTTTTGAGCAAGCTGGGGTTTCTCAAAAAAAGCCAGCTGCCGCGTAGATTCATTTACGTATTGGTGTATAACACCCCCCAAACCGACGTATGAGACACTGGTAGGCAAGAATAGATGTGGATTGGCTTGTATGTAGCTCAACATAGTAATTTGGGTTAAAGCTGTTTGATAACTGAGAAATTGTGTGGCATTACTCTCTATCTCAAACATGGAATCAGTTAGAGATTGAAGATTGGTAGAAACAACAACCTAACATTGCTAGGAATAAAATGATGCTAACTTTTTTTAACGCCAACTTGCTCGACGAGCATGTGGTGGTAGGTGCGGATGAGGTCACTATGGGAAAACATTGTTTTGCCACAAAGAGCTGCTGCAAAGTCGTGAACCGGTGGTAAGGGATATTTGCTTGACACGATAATCTCTACATGACCTTCAGTCGTTGTTTGTTTTGGGGGCCATATGCAGTGGTGGTGGCCACTCGCTTTTACAGGGCTGAATGATGCGTAATTGGAGCATGTGCTGGAATTCATTGCGTGCTAGTTCCGGATTTTCCGGATGGAGACGTCGCGGAGTGGCGTCTGCTGACTGTGCTTCAGTGAGGATATGATGGGTGATGTTGCACCTAATAGTTATGTGACAAAAATTGGGTTGAGTCAGATTTGGAAACAGCCTGGTCAGTCGGAGTTAGCAAAATTGTGCGGATTACCGGATCAAGTGCGTGAACTCCTTTAATTACTGAGTTTTGATTGTACCGTGGGCACATGCGAGTGGAGACTGGTCAACAATGGTTTTATGTGGTATTATAGACACGTCAAACTGAGATAGCGAATTCGCTTCCATCACCAGCTGTTGTGCTTGTCAGATCTATTTGTCATGGAAGCCTCTCACACTACTTTGATAGTAAGTCAAAAATAACAGAGCGCATGTATAATATTATTAACCACCGTAAGAGTCACATAATGGAGAGTAATATTTATTCTACGCCTGTATGTAGACATCTATTTTTACCATAAAGTCTGAAAATGAGCAGCTCCCAACACAGTAAATACCAGCCAAGCTCCAACACACGAATTTGAACCAGCACTATCTGTCTTTAAATATATATATATCGGTATGTGTAGACGTATATAACAGGAACTGAATGCCACCCGCAGCTGACGCTGCTCTCGCATTCCCACAAACTTACCATCTAGTGCTCTTCGAAAAAAAATTCGGTTTTATTTACTTCCGTCGATAATGTACATCCTTGCCGTTACTGTATCCTTATAGCACGTGGATCGGGGTTAGGAATGTTATCGTGCATCCACAAACCTATATCAATATACAAACTTACTAATGTTACTGAATGTATTCTCGTGAACGCAGTAACCAAATTGACAGATTTCATTGCTTTTTGAGAAACACTGATGCCCATTCGAAAAATAAATCCTCTCTTTTATTGCAGTTTGTGTCCGTCCAGACTGAAAACATCTCGCTCAGTTCAAGTCTACTCAACGAATTTTACCATTCAAGCGCATTTAGCCCTATAGACATTTCTTGGTTGAGACATCCACACCGACTTGATGAAGTTTTGATAATGACATTCCATCCCAAATTTGAAGCAATATTATGTCAGATCGTACACAGCCGTAAGAGATTGAATTCATCAGACATCTATTTCACGGATGATAAACGTCCAAATCCCATATCTGTCTGGCTTCAGTTCACTAGAGCGACGAGTTGCTGAACGAAATAATCATTCTTGATGAAAACAGGGACAATCTGCCCATTCACAAATTCTCGCATTCACTTGTATCGTTAACTGTCAACCAGACAGTAGTTGCGTGTGTGTATCTGTCTGGCCACCTCGTTTGTGCGGTCTCTCGTGGGAGAAAGTAACGAGGCGAATGACCGTGACACAATGAATAGTAGCAACACATCTGGACCCGTCGTTGAGGTTTCACAAAGGTAGTCCCTGCAAAGAAATGCCCATCCCAAACTTATGGGTGATTTCTTGCAAGTGAGAAACTTGCAGGATCTGATGACTTCAACGACTGTAAAAAACGGATCGCAATTGTCATTTGGAAAACGAGTTACGCGTTTAGCCATGAAGTCTTGTTGAATGTACTCTTACAAATTCACCTCAATTGACTTACTTTCCTTCCTATGGCTTCAAATTATGCATATCTGTTCACCAAGGCAAGCGAAAACTGTCGTTTTGACGGAGTTCTATATGACTTGCGTTGGGGTCCTATAGTGTCTCGGTCATTTTTCGCGTGTAGTGTCGCTTTGGATTCCGTATAGGAGATTCGTGGATACGAGTGTCGGTTCTATTCCGTTTTTCTTTATCAATGCACCAGAATATAGTTTAGGAAACCTGGAAACAGGACCCTAAGTTATACATATAGTTGCTTGTGTGCATTCAATCGGTAACGTGGAACACTGTTTAAGGAGTGTTTTTTTCCTGACATTCCCCTTTTACCTACGACGCTAAGTGCGTAATGTTCTCACTGTTGATAATCGGTACCGGTTGTAGATTCACTTTACGGAGTTGAAGAGATTATTGCCCCATTGGTCAAGTATGGACCGATCTGATTAGTACCAGCGCGTAAGTTCTGTCCGGTGCCTCAAAGTCTGATCGAGAAAATGCGAACATATGGCCGTGTTAGCAATGTCGGGATCTGCGACGGGTGGAGCAAATGTTCGTTTGTCACCAGAGCGTGTAAACATTCGCAGGTAGATTACAATGAAAGAGTGGAACAGTGTTGCCGGCGTTTTGTGAACTCTACGTTTAATTTCCCGAAGTACCACTGATAAATATGAATGCTATCGAAAGAACATTCACAAAGGGATTGAGGTCACATGGAGTTTACCTTGATTTTGGCTATGTGCGTTGTACCCGAAATGATTAGCTGGATCCGGTGATCATCTTGTTGAAATGCTTCTGATGGTTATAATTTCCAACATACTTTACAAATAGTTTTTTTCGATGCAGTTGACGAACGCGTGTTAAGTAAAAGGGGCGTGCGATTCAGAATAACATTATCCCGAATACGGCGGCAGACCTGGGGAGTGTTGAGATTGTATAGCAGTACACGTAACGCATTGTCCGTATCTTTGTTATGAAGGGAATCATGCGTTGTCTTTCATTTTCACTAACACTTCTCTTCATCTCTCTACTGGTTTCGTCTATGTATATCATTGATTCCGAAGTCATCATATTAAAATTCGTTAACACAGTCTGCCAAACCGTTCATAAAAATCGAATCTTTCAAGTCGGTTGAGAGTGAACATAAAAAGAACAGGTCTTTTCACTAAAATTTGCAAATGCCTTACTGAGAAAGTGCACTTGAAAGTTTACACATCGTGTTTAGACAGGCTGATCCATTCTAAGGCATTGGCTTCACATAAGGTAGATCAGGTAGACAATCTTAACCTTAGTTGGTGGTCATCGGACTCAAAAACCACTTGAAGTACGACACACCTAACCCCGACGAACTTCACTCAATGCCGTTTCACATGTGCATGTGCCTGTGGTCATAACACTCCATCGGGATAGGTTATAACACGGGGTTTCACAGCATGTCGGCAACTTTGTGTTATTCCCAATCGATTAGTCACTACTAGGTTAATTGTGACGCTGGACCGCGTTGATTGTATTCCTGCGTATGTTCACAAACTGACTACTAATTAAACCAGTTTTTCCAGCAAATATTTCAATTGAATAATTCAGCATGCCTTCAAAGTTTACTGTTCGAATGGTCCTGAAGGTCTTTTAATTGGTTGCAAGTAACAGTCACAACTGAAGCTTCCAACCTGCATCCAGGATATAAGTGGGAGGGTACATGTTTATTTCAACCTAAGACACAAATTAACAGAATTACCTTACATTTCGTCGTTGGCATCTACCACTTTGATTGTGGGAACGAATCCATAGGAAGTGGTGTAGTGAGTGCTATTTTCATGTATGTTCATAATACCCGCCTTGATTGTACATACATAAATCCAAGTATCTTTTCCAACAAAAATATCCTGTCGGCTTAGTTGATTAGGAGTTCGATGGCGATGATAATGTGTGATATCAATCCCGTGTATGTTCTTTTACGAATCCAATGAAGGCAACACACTTCATAACTTCAGAACCGTTCGAGCGAAAGCGGAATAGTGGGCTGACGTTTGGACAAAGCTTTGGATTGATGCTTCTCTGTAGAACAGTCAGTTAAAACCCTAAATTGGCTACACAGGCATTCACGTATAAAGTTTCAGACATACCGCCATCTACTCGTCAACCTGTCAGGACTGTGATCAGAGCACTTTCGTACAATGGAGACGTTGCCGACACCCCACTGTTGCACCACCTATGTACAGCAACAGGCTAGTTAACAGCCACGGAAATAATTCACTAACCATTTGCCTAGCCTCAAAAATGCACCCACTAGCTGGTTTAGAATAGTGCAGCGTCCAGAACATTGTGTAAACGCTTCTTAAGAAAGATCGCTTCAAGCTTTTCGGTATATAAGTATTGCAACGGTACCCGCCGAGTAAAAACTGTGAAATACTCTCAGCACCTTAGGTCTGACTTGCTGGATCGAGACATTGTTTTAGGCTTGAAACGACGGAGGTCACTCATAAATACAACGTTGATCACATCAATAGACGGCCAAACATCATCCGCTTTAATATGTCCTTTTCTCTGGATGTCTAAGACATGTTGTTCAGTATAGTGAAATTAGTAGCCTCTTATCGTGATCATCCTTGTTTGTATGAGAAAAACCCAGGATCACTTTACCATGCTGATTTTCATGTTTTCAATCTGTACGATTTCTGTTAAGCAATTTTTGTGTGCAATTTTCGATGGGGATATTTTAGGCTACTTGATCAGACATTAGCAGCTGCTTCGTAAAACTCCGAAACGATAGCGATATTGTTGATTATCATTTTGATTGTTCCACGGGCTGTAGATGTCGGAGTCAACAGCCGATTTCAATGAGGTCGTACCGCACTGCTGACTGCCCCACCGCACAGGACTGCCATTCGGAGTGCAATACAAAAGCAAGAATTGGACAGTTGACTACATATTTCCTGAACACAAACAGACATTTCCGGTTAAGACCGTCGGTTGTGATCATGTTGAAGACACTTAGGAGGATTTTTAAGTCCGTTAAAGTAGTTTCCCTTTCTTTTCCACACGTAATAAACCTCATCGATAGCCTGTCGTGTATTTCTGAGAGAAAGTATACACTCGTGTACCTACCACCTGCATTGTATACGTTTTAGTTGTGATAGTTCAGATTGGTTTGTCCATCACTTATTGCCGAACGATATGTTGACCCTATGACAGAAGTGAGCAGTCATCATGAACTAAGGTTTCCCAAGGACGCTTGGGAAAATTAGAAAAGATGTGACAAATTATCTGGAAGATTCGACCAAGTTTTTTCTGATCCGGGTTCAACGACGCGAACGTTTTCTCGAAGAAACAAGTATGATTTTTATCAATAAATACGAGTCAACTTTTCTCGCTTCTACATTTACCGGGTGTAAGTTAGGCCAGTGGATATAACCTACAGAGATAAACCCAGCGTTGCTGATGAAGCAATGTACAGATGTACCGAAGGTTTACCTAGATGAAAAACAACCATTTCAAACCTTAACAACGCTCTCGATAGCATCAAAGGTGGTCAGTCGATTCAAACAACTGAATTCGGTAAGGTGAATATTACAGTGGCATTTGTTGGAAGATTACCAAAGGAACGTATCGGAGTGTTCATTTAGAAAACCTTGTACAGTGCTAATTCGGCAAAAGAATACCGCAATTCTGTATAGGGCCAGGACGCAGGCAGAATTTTTTTTCGGGGGAATTGAAGATACTCCTGAACCGCCCGCCTAGACATAACCGTTGATGCACGATTTTGTGGTCTGCCAAAAACTTACCAACACGGACTGCCTATGAGACATATCCATCAAACAACCACCGATCCGCTTGGCTAATCCCATCAAACCATGGCACAACAAATTGATACGCAATGTTACGGTTTCTTCTGATTTTGTTAACAGACTGGAACACCTGACAGATCTTGTTGATGAAATCGTTCATAGTTTTGTTCTTGTATTGGGTTCAAATGTGCTGTGTTATCGTAAGTGAGACAGCTATGGATGAGAAGCCCTCTTTTTTATACAGATGAGGTTCACGAAAACATATTTCCATCCACTTCGACTCGTTTCAGCTATAGACGGACCCCATTTTCACAAAGATCACGCCCGCCATCTACTAAGAGCACAACTGACATCTTTTAGGTATATTCCTTTCGAAAGGAGAGCAATGTATTTTAGATAAGGGGTTTAGACTCCCTTACCGGCATCGAATTATCTGAAAGATTCTAACTAGCCTTTATTCACACTCAATCTTGTTACTGCGAATTCATGGTTATTCGAAGCCAGATGATTGAATTACATACGAAAGACACTAACTAATTATATACTGTTCTTTGCGTTTTAAAACGTTCCGATTACTTCATTCCGGTTTATTTTTAAAGAAAGAAGACTTGTTTCTAACACTTGCTGCCAATGTTACTACCAGTTGGCTTAAATTTTGACGTTTCACAAGAAATATATGACTATTGTCTGTTGGCTAGTCGTAGTTGAACAGGCTGAAATACGGTTCACACTTTCTGATTACATATGTTGCCGTAGATGATTGTAAACCGGAGTGAATGACATGAACACTATTTCCGGCTGACGAACTAGGACGACTAGGATTGTGCATAGAAATCAGTGAGGTATGGCTTTGCAGAGGACGTTCTATTCAGCTCCGCACCTCACTATGTTTGTAATGGATGAATATGTTTATGAAGAATGTTATAGTTCAATCAAGTTCACTATGTAGTAGGTTCCGTTTATCCTATTGAATTGTGTTTGGACATGGAAACTTCCTTTTCACTTTTAATATGGCAGCTGCACATCATTTTCGGCTGCTGATTATGCTCATGGGTTTGATGATAATTACATCCTGATCCATTTTAATGCCATCGTTCTGTCTGTTGCCAGCTTTTCTTTTTAGACAGTCCAACGCTAATCGGTTGCTATTAGGCCTTCAGAACTTCTGATCTGCACATCATTTGTGAATCGCACGATTTCTGGAAAATAGTGGTTTAGATAATTTGTCATGTTTGTTTTCTCTGTGATCCATCAATCTTCGCACGTGACCTGCGAATGACAGCATTGTTAACAGTGAAAACTTTGATAAACCTATTGACGGATATCAATCATATCTGTTTGTTTACAGAACATATCTCGAAATGTCCAGTATTATAGAGAAGTTTAAATATTTTTAATTTGTACAGTTTCCTCGATCCTCATTTGTCAAAACCATGTGACTTGAGGGTGCAAACCGATGTAAGTACTTTGATCACGTCCTACCCAATTTATTTGAATAACAACGGAACGGGGAGAATTATATCGACAACAGAAACGGAGTTGAATGTGATCTACGTTAGTCTTTCACTAATGCTAACGTAACCTCGATCATAAACGTTGCTTGACGACGATCCTAATACGTGTGAAAACGAGTTATTAACTACAGTATAGACGAACTTGCGTTTAACAAGACCAAAGGTTCACATCCTAACACATTTGTTTGTTAGTAGTACTCAGGTTGCCTAGTTGCATAGAGGATGCTAGAATAACTATATTAAGTAGGCGTCGTTTAATCAGGAGACGAAGCACGTAACAGAAATCTTGTATCCGACGTTTCATTATAAGAGTAAATAGAACACAGTTACATGGGTTCCATGAGTTTGGCAGATTGTGCTTTAGCGGACTTAGTGGTCGTGTGCACTGTCATCAATTCGTCTCGATTCATGGGATTCGGTTGTGCCTCACGCACTTGACAAATCACCACCAAGTGAATCGACTGAGTTGACCAGATGGTTAGATTTAATCAAGGGTGCAGCGGAAGCAGGCGAACTGTCCTTTGTGAATTCTTGAGACAGCCACATACGGACTGTGCCACAGGAAAAAACTCATCAGGAAACACGAAAATGATAACGTGTACTGGTAACATATGTGTTTCATTTAGAGACAAAAACTGGTGTGGTAATTAAGTTGAACAGAAAGGTGAACTGCAAAGTAGGTGTTATACATTGCCACAACAAGTCATTTGGTTATGGTTTTTGTGGAAATGACATTTTTGAATGTTAGTTGTATACACACTGACACACACTGTCTGTAGTCTGCGGTTTATCAGCATTTGTGGCTCTTAGCATATTTCTACGAATAAACTGTCCCGGATAATCACTTTCGACGAGTACATTAATTGAACACTGCCTATTTTCTTCTACTGTGTCGTTTGAGAACATTTTCTTAGTTGCTTATCAGATACTGAATCAAATTCCTCTTTGTTTTAAAGCCAGAGTTTTATACTCCCCCACCCAAGTTACTTTACAATGTATTTTTTGCTATAGCGCATCACCTTCATCAAGAGGCATGAGCACCTCTTAAGGCGTTATACTTGTAGATAATTCGGATTCTGAAGAAAGGTGACTTTTATTAGGGGCAGAGTTGAGCTGCGTCATTTACGCCATTGAGATTTTTCTACTCATCTGTTTTACGGATAGCATCGAGAGTTGAAAAATTATAAAGGATAAGTTTGTATGATCAGTCCATGAACTGCTTTCTATCCGTGATATGAAAGTATCCTCAATTGAAGAGAATACCAATGAGCCCTTTAAGTGTATAATCGTGGGAAATTACTCATTGATTCATGGGAGATAACGGCGTCGAACAGTTGATTTGGAAAATTCTTCGCCAGATCAATTGAGTTATGTATGTGTTCGACGAAATCCGATCAGTATTTAAAGAGTTTCCATTGGTTCGTATAATAGGGTATGAAACCCCACACAAGCTGGTCACGTCACTTAAACAATCCGTCACTGGTGATGGTGATAATTGGTGTGCAGATTTGCGCAGTCAGATCGTAAAAGTTGAGCTTGTAATCAATGGTGTGACCTCTGACCGTGGTACCTGTAAGGCTTGTACGAACTACTTTTGAGAACAAACAAGTGGATTGTACAGTCGACTACTAGTAAAGTGCGCGGTGGTTATCATTCACAGTTTAACCAACTTGAAGTGGCGGGCTGTAATCTGTACAAAAAGCCTGCTTGGACTCATCTCAGTGGTCCGTATTGACAAGATATGCAACCACTATGCTGTTTATGGTTCTAATCAACTCGGTTCTGAGCCAGGCAGAATGACGTTCCCTTATCCGATTGAACAAACGTCTTGTCGCCCCCCACCTATATAGTCCGTTGTATAGCAGCGGGAAGACGAATACACTAGCACAGACTGATGGAGGACAAACTTAACACGTTTGTTTGGAAATTGGTACCCTGTAATACGGACCAATTGAGTTTTCCTAATATTGCTTAACATTTGTTAAACATATGTGAATGTCAGGTAAACAATTGGTCAGGTAAAGAATTATCGAAAAAAACTGTTCTTCACCGTTGTTTTAAATGCAAAACTTAATGTACACTTAAGGTGATTGTTGCATATTCAGCCATCTGATGGCTGTTTTGATTCACCTACCCAGAGCGCGGATGGCGCAAGGGTTGTATATTCAGAAAATCAACACATGGACTGTGCACTACAAAATGACTACCAAAGAAGTACACTCATCCACGTACGACACTAGTCTCAGAACATCGCGGTTGCAACTGGTGTCAATGCTCAGTTCCTTTGTGTGCCAACAACCATTTTATGCCAAACTACACTTCGATTTTTCTTCTGGCATTTTTCTCGCGGTTACTTCAGCATCAAAATCCAAGCTGTTGCTTCACTACTGAATAACAGTAGTGTATAGTGTGATCACTTATCCTCACTACATTACTGACACCCCCACACTGATACCTGTACTCTTGATACACTGACGGACATATACACTTGTCTGACTGGTTGATATATTCGTAACGTGAGGTGTGGTGTCAGGTGACTAAAGATTTCTCGTCACGTTCAGTTGCTTTGGCCGTTCAAAAAACATCGTATGTATTTTGTTAACATTACTCTAGTTGGTTTGAACAACTCAGCTAGCCACTATGACGTTGTATGATACGGTGGATTACACATAAGTGAAGTCAGCCATAGTGATGTGCCGTTTTTATGCATCTTAAGCAATACATTAAATCTGGGACTTCCATTGTCCACTGACCTTGTCCGTTTAAAGGACAGTAAATCGACAAATGCTTTTTATTTCCTACATTAATTTACTTCCTCAACAGCGAATATTGTGTCAATTTTTTCCACCTAGTCAAAACATATGGTTGACGCCGAAAGTTGGCATTTCGATTTTCTGTCATCAGTCGCTTATATAAAATCAGCAACTTTTATACAAACTGAATACAACAACAGTGGTAAGCTTTTTAGCACTGTAGTTGATAACCGCTTAGAAATGTGTTCTTCCGTGTGTGTTGATACATAGGGTTTACCTCCAATTGGTGGACTCCCTTCGTTTAAGCACTCAGTTTCATCTAATATGGCGGATTCTGTAGTTTTGTCAGGAGTGGGGACATTCAAATTGCCAATCCTAATTAATGCATCCCGTTGAAGTCAAGTGCTTTCCTGTCGGGGGATTTACAGCTACGGCATTTTTGGTTAGATATTGCCAACATGATTAAACTGAGGCTGGTTTGGATATCTCGACATTAGGAGCTGACGATGACTAAAAGTTGGTTATTCAATCATAAGGATTTCAAAAGGGATTTCTAAATCAAACTGTCCAACTCTGATACTTTTGGAACGGACTTTGGATTCTAATGGTAAAATGTCAAGAGCAACTCCATCCAGTGCTATGGATTAAAATCGGACTTCTGTAGAATTCAGCCTTGAGTTTGTTCGGACTGAACTAATTTCACGGTGTCATTTGTTTTTTTCGCCCGGTTTCGATTGCGATAGTAACTAACGTCACATTGGAAATGCATTTACCCAACTATATTCACAGAAAATTTGATGACTGGGAAATATGAGGCAAATTATTTGTGGTGTATGAACCATAACAATCAACTGTTCAACTGTAACCAAAGAAAGTACACTTCGTGATTCGTTACAGGCCCCCAATGTATGGCAGTGATAACAGTTAGACTAATTAACAGAGATGCAAATAAGATTGTTCCGTTTCGGAAAATGTCTAGAGACGATGAGTGTGCGCGTGAAGATTAGGTGGATTTTTAATGAATAAACTAGATACACTCAGAAAAAATGGGAAAACTTTTCAACGAAAGTTGAAGTAAACGTATTCATTAGTAGACTATCCCGGGTCACATTTGGTAGATGACACCTAACCACAGCTGAATGAGAACAACCCGAAGGCGATCTATAAATGTGCCCAGTATTGTTTTTGAATCAAATGGAGCCATTTATCAGATTTTATGACCGTGTCACTGTCTGTTGTCTTAGACACCGTACAACCAACAGTTGTTCGTTATTGAACACCTGTGGTTGGCTTTTCCATTTGAATAAATGGCAGAACACCTTCGTCATTATTTCATATCACGGGACTGTTTGATTTTGTTCAAAATTCGGTTGCATCCTGATGTTCGTTATCCATTCATACTTGCAGTTCATGATTTCTGCTGAAAAGGGTTGCGACACTCCACTCTTGCCTTCATCACCATAGGTTACGTACACTGGTACAGCACCCAGGACACTTCACGGTGTTGGAAGAAATGGTTTTCAAATTTTCTTGAGAGAGTGTGATGGCGATAAATAACACCGGAACCAAAATTCATTCTCGGAACCCTTCATATTGTTAATTTTTCCAAATAAACTATACAATTCTTCTCATTGGACTATAACTAAAAACGTGCGTATTGTAAAATGTGTCCATACGGTGATAAGCTTGAATCTGAAGGTTCTTAAGCGTTGCCTTCACTAGGTTGGGCATATTCACGGTCATGATCGACGCCACTGGGATCAGAATTTTGGGCAAATAAACTACAAGTGGGTATGCCCACTGGAAAGTTTGGCACACGTCCCGATCATTTTGTTTCTGAACCAAGTAGTGATATTACTGACTTGTCACGTAAGCTGTTATACCGTAGTGATCAAGTGAATAAAGTTTAAAGGCTACAACCAATGGTGGCATCAAGGTCAAAAGTTCAGCAGTTTTATTGGGCTGGAATATATTGCCAAGTCCTTTCGGCAGGAAACAACTGAATGCGCTTGCCGCGGCCAAGTGCCGTGCGTCACATTAGAGAGCTCAATCCTAAACATCCATCCCCCACATCCGGTCAGCAGAGCCTGCACTGTAGACGTCTCACTCACCCTGGTAGCTCTCAAGGTAACAGACTACATTACGTGCCTCACAGGCTAGCGCGTGTTCCGTCTGTCCCGGTCTAGAAAGGACGCACAACCTAAGCGATTTTCGCTTTTGCGGACCCCACGGACAGCTGCCCCTTTTCCATCAACACTGCCGCACCAAATCGGCACACTAGCGGACTTACGTACGCACGCACGCATTTACTGAGGTTTCTCGAGCGTTAAGCGCTGCGTATGGGATACTGACCTACAGAAGGGCCACGGTTGCAGATGCATAAGACACAGTTTCCAACGCCGTGTCTCGATGGGTGACCGCTCCAGCACAGCGCTGAGTCAACGGATGGGCTGACGTGAGCTGCGCTACAAATCTACAGCTTCATATCGCATCCACGTGCTTCCGCCTCTACAACAACCCCGACAAAATCCTCAGCGTACATCTGGATATTGTTACCCACACTTTTATTCAGCCAGGATCAGGTCCAGTTCCAAAGTTTTGATCCAGTGAAACGAGTTAATCTGAATTTGACTTGTATCTGGACTAATCTGAAGGTGACAAATCAGGCATCTCATAAAGAACCTAGAAAACAGAAAACTCCATGATTTGCCGCCTGGCTAACCTCAGCGCTTCTCATCAGATACGTACTACAGTGTTAGTGCCATAAGGCTTGCATTCACTCGTTCATATCCACTTCTAGGAAACAACTGCCTGCAGTTCCTCAACCAGACAACTTTTCTACAACTTGATAGAAAGCACTTAAATGTTCTGGTGAAATGTGTCGACAGGGTGAAGAAACTTGAACTTCGCTGAGCGAGGAAGTTCATAGGTCATAGATCCTGATTGTTGTTAGTCCAACACACGAGGGCCCGGAACGGGCGGTTGGGCGGAACAATCAAGGCGAAAGAGTGCAAACGCATATGAACTAAGAAGCGAACCTCTAACTAGTTAACATAAACTTTAACAGATCAACGTGCCAGATACAGTAAATTCCGACGACGCACGTGCTGGACCATTTGTTTCCAGAGGATAGAGGGGTGTCTAAATGCTTCGCTTGTTCATAGCCGGGCAATCTGGCTTCATTTATTTCAGCAGTTAGAGGACAGACGGTGAAATCAGTGAGCAAACGGTTCAGTCTGGGTTCCCCAATATGTGCATGATGCCCGCACTCTTCCTGAGGCGCAACCGATATATAGTCTGAATGGGCTTTGAGCGGGAAGGTGTTAGGTTTCCTAAACACACGGTATGATCCCCAACATTGTTCAGAAACATGGCGCTCAGTTTGTTCTAGCCTAGTTTGGGACAAACGAACTATAATATTTACACATCGGCTCATCACAAACCCGCATCAGTGAGCAAACTATTCACCTGAGCAAGACGGAACAGTTTTGCGGAGGAATTAGAATTGATCACGTCTGTGCAACAACCTAACAGTAATTGAGAAAGGTTCATATGAAGGCGTAGTAGACCGAAACACTGTGGAAAAAAGGAGATTTATACAGAATTGCCTTACAAAGATGATTATATCATCATACAAGGTAAAATCTAATGAACCCGACTAACCAAACATTTAACGCAACCGAACTTTGTGTATCAACTCGAATACAAAAACTTCCTGTCTCTTCTGTCAACAGTGGTCAGCTCGTCTGTGCCACCTCACACTGCGTCTCCAATTTACATGTAACTGCAAGAAAAGTTACATAGGAAGAACCGAGAGGTGCAATTCTGTATAAACCAGCAGCACTTACTTGATGAAGTGCAGCGAACTTTTCGCTACTTCACGCTAATGCTTCGTAGGGTTGAAACTGGTGTAATGCCTATATTGACCAAACCGCGGTAGCTTTACACAGATGCTTAGCCTTGCTAATCCATCCATCCGTTTGTGACAAAAATCTACTCTATTCAACGCCTATCCGAACCCCGAGACAACAAAAGATCTGTCTACTGGCCAATCCAAATGTCGCGTCAAAGATAACGCATCAGTATTGGACGAACAGTCTCAATGTTTTACCTTTCGTTATTCACCAATATGTTTGTTCATTATTGCACCAATTAACTTACATTTAGTGACCTTGCATGCGCATATACGATACTGTTATACATCCATAAATTCGTCTTCTCGTCCGATGAATAATCATGGCTTATTGCTACCAGTACGAGATCTCTTCCGTATTACTTGCGTGGGAGGTTTGATTTTATTTACGATTTCTATGGTTATCCGAATTCCCTAATTCCGTGTATCGCAACGTCATACGATGAGAACGTCCAGATAGGATAGATTTCCTCCAATCTTTGGTTCATTTATCCCCGTAAGATTATAGAGTACACCTCTACGAGACAAAGCAACTGGAGATCTTTGGAACAACCGAAGTATATTCTACGTAGTGTCTGTAGCTATAGAATTATGAAATGATATCATTTACTTGTTCTTCCACAGTGACGATGAAGAATTTGGTGACAGATGGGTCTAGCTGACTGCCTATTGCTTTGCTATCAATTGATCGATAAGGAGTGTTCTAAAAGTTGGGCTGATATAAATAATACATTTGAAATGAGGATTTTCTTGATAGTTTATCAGTGTGAGAAAGGGGATATTTTCTAAAGCTATCATTTCACGCACAAATTCAGCAGTTTTTCTCAGGAAGACGTTAATCAAGAAAGACTGAATATCTACAGTGCGCGTGTTTTGAGTTTTGATAGTCATTATGTCCAGCTCATCCGTAAGCATCCCTTATTCTGTGACACTACGCTCATGAAAGATTTGTATGATGGCTGTAAAATCTCGACCAACCATTTGGTCAGTTCATGTTTGGGATGAATTAGGCATAGCTAACGTCGGTGAAAATGGCATAAACCTTGTGCCTGTTTTAGGAAACCCATAAGATTCAGGCTGGTTTTGACAGTTTTCAATTCTTTTTATGTGTACTATCATGTTTTAAAGTTATCTGGAGCTGGCGACACAGTCTTTTCTGTTAGACGTATGTTATCTTTCTTGTTTAAGAGCCTACATTTTTGTCCACCACGCAGGTTTGATAACATTTTGTCCAAGTAGCTCGTCTTAGTTATAATTGCAGCTTTAAAAATTTGTCTGGTGTAGGGATTATCTTGTTATGCGATCAGAATTACTACAGGGCTTTGGATACAGTCAGTCGTCATTGCAGTGCTCATCAGCTAAATTGTAAGGCAAACCGGTAAGTATATCAGTGAGTTTGTTTCTAGATCACTTGAACGTATCACGATTTGTAGACGTTGCTTCCGAGTGCTGTGCTCCACTAGATTAGCGGTTAAGTCTACCTAGATGCATACTGTAATCCAAGCACTTCAAGACTTCGCAAAACTGCTAGGCTTTGAGCGTTTTGAACGTATCTATCGGAGCCTACTGTTGTGGTCTCAGTGTCCAGCGCATGATGTTAAATCTTTTGTTCAGACCTCCTCTCAAGTATTACAGACGTTAGTGAGAAATTTTCTGCAGTACCGACGAAATATCACAAAATGACATCAGTTACTTGATAACGCTCCTGTTTGTACTCTAAGCTAACGATAAAAAACTATGGCGGACAACATTATTGGCGGTAGTTTTACAGAATGGGAAATGCTTCAGTGGTCTCTTGCCAGTTTGCCTCGGTCAGGCAGAATACACAGGTTCCTAATCACTCATCCGTATGCCGTGTAACAAACAGTTGTGACTCAGTGCGCTCTGATTATTTTTGGGTCAGCAAAAACTAGCTACCGCTGTTTGCAAGCAAAATTTAGGCACGATCGTTGAAGAGGAATTCAACTTATCTATCAAATCTGCGTTGAAGTCAAAAAAACCTAGTTATCATCACAACAATAGCGCAGTTATATGTACCCTTCCATTTGGACAGCTTTCTAGTAACGCACCGAAATAAGAAACCCTCACCCTACGTCAGGCTTGCAGGGATTCAAATGAATTCGTCTGAAACTGACAGGTTGCCGCCCAACCAGCTGAACTATCGTGATAACCTCTTCACCAGACCTGCCATGTATTCGCTCGTACGTGTTCCTTAATAAATTTGGTGAACTCGTCGTGTACGCATTGTGGACAATAACCTCTTTAAGATGTTGCATCTAATGTACAAAATGTCTCGCCGTTGATAAGTTTTTACCCTGAATTTCAATAGATCATGTGAACCAGAAAAGCAACTATGCTCATTCCAACACCACCCTCCACAGTGCCTGACAAGGAATGTCCGACATAACATCTGACTGTCTCTACCCAGCATGGTCAGCGGTTCCAACTCTGTCAGCAACGTTATTGCCAAAGCTATCATCACAATACTCTGTTTTTGTCTGTCATGGCTCTGCCAGAGCATTTCAAGAGGAATGACTATTCAGTGCCATGCGGTGTGCTAAACAACACACTCTGACTTGATGCCCCTAACACTAATTAAGCGGCATGCGGTTCCTCGATGAGAACTTTCTACGTTTTGACGGTTATAATGAGTAAGATTTTGATGATCCCGTTCCATTGCATATTTCGGTTTAGTATAGCTTTCTGTTTATTTTCGTCTTTTCTGTTTTCAGTTCTTAAAATACTCAGTAACTCAGAGAGATCAGAGTAAACTATGTTTTTAAAAAGAAGATCGTCAAGTCCATGATTGCAATAACCTGGAAGAGCTTGAGATGTAGGTGGGTGGACAAAATGGCGAGTACGAGGATACATATTTATTATAGGGAAAACATCATCAGAACGTAGTAGATGCTAATCAGTGAGAAGGGCGACTTCTTGACAAACAGGGTGGTCTTGACGATTCTTCCACAAATACTTGTTTCAACCTGTCTACAGAATTTACCTCCCGTTTGCCGCTGCGGTTAACGGTGAACGTTTTCGTGTCTTTTGTGCGAACACGATAGGGGCCGGTATATGGGTAATGCAAGGGGTGAGGTAGGCCGTCCATAAATAGAGAGAAATGAGTACAGCAGAATAGCTTAATGTGCACGAGCAACAACTGAGGAGTGTTCCTTAGACTGCATAGGACGTAGTTTTTGCATGTGGTGCGCCAAGCGAACTGTATAAGGAAGATATAGACGGGACAAGTTCGTCTGGTAACCTAAGTTTACGACAAAAATTATTTCGGCTGCAGTAGCGTTCAAATCCTTCTGAACAGTGTTCCGTAAGCTTGGAAGGACCAACGGAAATACCTTTGTCCACGAAAGGCTGGAGTGCGCAATATGAGCGGTCCTTAGTTAATGGTGGAAACGTTCAACCATCCCGCCATGTGTTACGCCGTAATGCCAATATGCTTGTATCATAGGGTATCCAAGAGGGTCACGAAGTGTCTTTCAAAATGTGATCTGAAATATATGATCCCAATTGCTGGACGACCAAGACAAAACTTACATTGGTGCATAAGACAAACGAATTACAAATCACTTGAGGTTCTACTGTCAACACATCTGCCGGTCATATCTCACCAGCTCCTACTGTTCTACTTGGTGATTCACAACGGTCAGAATCATGTGTACTGACTTTACTAAGTCCAAACACTGTTATTCATACGTATCTGGAGCGCTGCTCCATACGCGTCACATAATTATTGTTACTGGTGTTATTCACCTTCCGATTATAAGTAAGCTTTGCGCGAATAAGCTCCTACTGTAATCATGATAGTTGCAATCTACTGTCATCCGACCTATTCACTGAACAACGACGAGCGGTTGAGCATTCTCCTAGGTAAGCAGCTCTCAATGGGGGTTCTCGCGTATCCTATGAACAGGTAATTTTAAACATCACTAGCTTGGCTTTGATCCCAGCAAAGTTCATGTTTTGCCAGCTTGTAGGACATTTGTTGCATATAATACAGTCATCTACGCCAACTTAACGTGAAACGTTAAGTACTACGGGGTAGTGGAGGTCTCACAGACAGTCCAAGTTAGATTGTCTTTCAGCCAGTGAGTCACATAGGGCGACTAATCAATGCATCCACATCATCGTTGGTCGCAGTGATCATAGGATCATTACTTTTGACATGAGTAATAAAGATTGCTTGATCCCTGCCGTATATTTTTTCGGGAACTAGGCAATATAAGTTAGCCAGACATTCCAATCGAGCTGTTATTAAACTGTCACTGACAGATTGATTGTGCTGCATCAAACTAGGTTGTTCTTATGGATATCCCTATGAAACAGCCGAAAACATGTAACCGACAAACTTCAATTAGAACATGAAAATTGGTAGATGCAAGCATTTCGTATTGATT
>QNGE01007405.1:0-23384 GCA_008508345.1 Paragonimus westermani | reverse complement strand
TCAACTTCATTCGTACTACATTTGATGCGGATATCTTATAAACGAGATTTAGTTAAAGAGCGGTCATCAGGAAACCTAGAAGACATCAATCGTATTGTGTATCGCAAATAACTTAGACTTCATTGCCAGCGGATTATAAAGAACTGGCAGTCAGCTCCCCACAACCTCAGTCACCAGATTCGCATCTCACATACGATGAAACTAATCAGAAAGACAGTACCAAGAACGATGTGGGCTCCCCTTCACATTCTTATGAGTTAATCCCATTAACCAATAAACCACTGAACCAAAATTAGACATCCTACAGAGCTCACATAAAATTGTTTCCATTGAATTGTGAGGTAGAATTTTCTGTTCAACCTGCTTCTGGTAGAAATTTATTTTGAGTGACAAAACCTTTTCTTTCAACTCTTTTTCTACAAACGAAATTTTTAATCGTTTTTGTTGTCACGAAATGTCATTTCACAGCAGTGTGGGTGCTGCTGATTTTGGTTGGAAGTGGTTCACTTAATAAGAAACTTTACCGATTTGACAGAAGCATCGAACTTTATTCAGCTTCTGTGAGATCCAGAAAACTCGCAAACTAAGATTAATTGAGCGATTCAACATGCGATGGTCAAAATTTGCTCCTGTTTCACAAACGGCTTCTCTAACGAAACCTAACTTCACGCCGTTCAACACTTCCGATNCAACACTTCCGATTGCATATAGTGAAGTTCCTTTGGGGTTTCAGTTTTCACTGAAAATCTCCATCATCATGGATGTTTTCGTAAAGTATTATCATGATAAAACACCATATTTCAAAGTATAAGCAAAAAAATATAATAGATTTGCAACACAGTGTTGCTTTAGTGTGTATATGGTTATAAACACCAACTTTTATTAAAACACAAAAGTCGTGGTAGATATGTGCATAGCTACAAATAGCGGACCACTACAATCTCGCACCTGACCATCAACCAACAGGGTATAATTCAATGTTCCTTCACCTTTTATTCCCGCCGAATAAGAGTGGCCACGTTAACTAAACGGAGAGAGCAACGAACCCGTTATTCATCTGTATCATACAAAAGTAGTTGAGGGCAAACAGAAAGATTGGTGTACTTCACTTTATGTTTGTCCAACACACATTATCTCTTTTACAGGAAACATTTTCTGGGTCACATTCTTTTGGTTATGGCATTTCTTTTTTTGTACACAAGTGTTCACTTTTTATGTATACCGATCAATACATTTTCCATAAAAGATTAGTAAAACGGTATATTCTAAAGAACGCTGACATAAACACGAAATAATTGTCAAAGTTGTCACAACAACACGGCTTGTAATCACTGAGAGTACTATATAAGTCCCAACAGAAAGCACAGCTTCAACGGATAATTTTGGGTAACTTGGTATGACGATTGCAATAAGTTCGCAGAAGGATGTTGATCGTTCTTTGTAATAGGAAAGACTACAAATGAAACTAACTAGTTGAATGATTTTATCGACGCTACAAAATACAGCTAAAGCACGACTGTAATTATTTTTTTTCTCGTCTGTTTTGTAATACCCGCCGGTGGTTGATGTCCGTCATTAAGTATGACTTATGGACTGGCCATTTATCCATGCCATCTTGCCTAACTATTCAGCAGTGAAAATGCACACCGTTTACTAGCAGTATCATTAGGCATTCTTTGGTTACTCATACGACAACGTTGAATGACATGTTGACATGCCGCATTAAGCACTTGACGAGTTTTGGTTTGGTATGTTTCCCGTGACTTACGGCTTGCAACTAAATGTCTCAACATAGACCAACGTCAACACTGTCAGAAGCGCAATGTTATTTATTGTGTATGGAGCACATTCTGCCCATGATTGTGGTTATCTGATCAAGCCTTATGATCGGCTTTCAAGCCTGCTGGAGAAGAGATTTTAATGTATCAGACGGTTATGAACACCGTTCACCAGTGGTTTCATTAGTTAGGTGATTCTTTCCGCAATCAATATGTCATAAATTGAACTGGTTGTTACAAGTGAACGGTATTGTTTCTTCCTGGAACTAAAAACACCTTATTACTTGCCTATGGTGTTTGACAGTGGAATGTTTCAGAAAAATGCTCTAGTTGCAAATATTTTGATGTACCTTGGGAGCGTTCCTTAAACGAAGGCATTTCTTTGTGGTTGCGACACTGCGTTGTTTTGATAGACAGACTTTTAATTAAAACTTGGCAGTTTGTTCCGTGGCGACTGAAGATCACTGTATTTTGCATTTCTCAATAACTTACGTTTTGACGTGACATCATGGTGGTATTTAAATAGAGCAGTGTTCATATACCGGTTTAATTCATTTCTACTCAAACTGATGGTGGTCTAAAGCGTTCCAATCAAATAGTGACCTGATACTTATGGATAATTCTAGGTAACCATAATAGAACTGTGTTGGAAGAGCAATTCGAAGATGCGATTGTTCCGGTCGTTTGACATTTTCATTACTGTTAATGGATGGATCACATACAGTAAGAGAGACCGAACGATCTATCAATAAGAGAAATCGACTTAATTAGAAAACAAAATCTGCAACAGGAAATATATGTCAAACGGACAAAAATTTAGAAAGGATGCTTGGCTGTGTTTTACGCTGAATTTCCGGTTCATAAACATAAGTACACGTTTTCCAGTGCAATTGTGATTTGGACAGTAATTACTTTCAGAGATTTTGGCCTAGTGATTAAAAATCAGTAAATGATGCAAATTATTTATCTAACAGAATGAACTTCTTTGTTTTGTGGACTGTATATTTTGAACAGGGACTAAGCCCACAAATCCTCCGGGAATGAGGCGGATATAACTGACAAGTTGCCAGTTCATTGGGCACTTTCTGGGAAACAGCCTGTGTAACGATTGTTTTAAAAGAATCGGCCTGTAAGAGTTCAGAACAGACAAATGAAATGCTCTGTTCCCTATTGTCTCGTTCACATCGCATCAGAAGGTGAATAATGTGGGTCCATATTGAGGAAGTTACGAGTTTAAATCAAACCGAATCAGAGTTTTCTCTGCGAAAATGTAGACAGGAGTGATGTAGCGATAGTAAGCGTGAATGATCAGCACACCAAAAACAGACGATTTAAAACAATGTTTTAGCTGAGCAAAGGGTGAAGCAATAGCGATAGACAGATAAGTAATGCGTCTAAATCTACGGAAATGCCCGGATGGTTGCAAAAGTAACCGGACAGAAGTTCTGGCACTAAAACCTGTAATATTTGCAAACAAGGTCTGAGATGTAATGGGAAACGACAATCTGTGTTCCAAGAAGAGATGTTTCCAAGGCGATCGTCGTATGCCTTTTTGTGTGGAGGTGAAATTAGGAATGTATGTGTGTAGACACACTGCCCATCATCTAGAGTGTGTGTCTCGGTTTTGGCTGAAGGCGTTTATCCAGTTCACTCTTGAGTGTGTTGAAAAATATGCATCGAAGTATCACTTCTTTCCTTACCAGACTTGAAATCTAGCAGACGATTTTGACAACTCTTTCTAATCTAACGTTTAAGTTGGATTTCAAGTGATTTGCAGCGAACTGATTTGCTTCTGCGGATAAACGGAGTGTGCACGGCCTATCAAGATACTCCAGCGGTATGAATTAGGCCATATCTTTAAAGTGGTTGTGAGAGTTCTTTGGCGATCATAGTGCGTTAGTCTCGAAGTGCCACGGTGACATTCGCTGGTGGATAACTGGCGATAATTTATTGGAATCAACTAATCCCTCAATACCAGGCAATTTTATTGGGTCTCACTAGTTTTCGGTCACCGAGTAAAATTACTGTTAGTGGTCGATTTTGACTCTGTGTTTTATGATGAGGACCAGCTATGTTGACATTAATCACTTAAGGGAGTGTGTAGAGATCGGAGTGACTGAACCCCAGTGTTTATGTAGACTTGATAAGTTTAGGCGTATAACTGGCGACCATCTGCTTAGTCGTGTTCATGTAAGTTTTCAATCAGGAAGATTCACGATTGACGAAATGTGCATCAAACGATATCCCAATGTGTCAACATGCTAGCGGCCGTTATGACTGCGACTGATATTATAGGCGATTGGATTTTCTTTCTCACCGCAGTTTCAGGTACTGCTAGAAAAAACGTGAAGTTTTAGTTCTGTCTGTTCACCTGTGTCAGAAATAGCATGAACATTTGCGCTCACCGCCAAAACAATCAACCAAAATTAATGATTCACTGTTTCATTTCTGTTACACTTGAATAGCGTGCAACAGAAAAAAGAGGAGAATGTTTTACAAGTCGTCACAGTTTTCTGAGATTCATCCAGTCCCTCTCTCCTATGTCCTTACAGGTATCGCTGTCAGTTGATGAGCTCTACAAGTCAGTACCAGGAATACGTTAGTCACTGCGCAGTTTCTTGAGATGCGTTGACTGAATTTTGCGTTACCTTGATGAATTCACTTTTAGGAAAGACCCAGCAAGGGTTGGTGATAACGCATGATTTATCACTGGGCGATTTGACAGAACCGTCATGAGTCACACTGAGCAAAGGATTCGACCAATAAAATTCGCTCAGCTTGAATCAAGTAGTGTTCACACCACAATTTGTTATCGTCTATATATATATATATAACACTCAAGCCCGGGAATGGTATCTCACGACTTGCGAAATGTTTCTCTCCCTCACCCTCTTGGGACTAATATGGATCACAGTTTACTCAATGAATCGATCCAGTATTCTCAAGGAAAATGTTTTCATTCACTGTTTCGGGCTCGAATTCAGAGAATGAGCGATCATCTAACTTGTAAATCTACTGGACAATTTACTTGCATATGGAACCGTTAGTGAGTACATTTTCTCTGGGTTACAATCTTGGCCTGAAGCGTAGTCAAGGTGAAGAGCTCGTTCGGCTAATCCGATAACTGTACGTGTTGAAACTAAAATTTTCGTCATAAGTCCAGTGAACAATGCACCAGTTCTAACGAGTTGGAGCTGTAGAAGGTGGTAATAGGCTTGAAGAGGAGCCATGTTAGCCACTGCACCACCTTGTGATCCTTCACGCCCATACGTATACTTACCTAAGGACATGCACGTGCTTGCAGGATTTGGTAAAAGCTGAGTCAGATCAAGCATTAATAATTTACATGATTCAGGTGAAATTTAGACTCAAGACTATTCACCATTCTCGATATTTCTGAGTATGCCGTACGGGTGGGAAAAGTGGACATTAGCTTATACGGTTTATCCTGACGGTAATTCGGATCGGTTTATTAAAAGCCGAGCCAACGTTCAAAAACAGACACCAACCGCCTCTAGTGATGTAGTGAAACAAGTCAACAGCAGATATCATCTGGGTGTCATCCGTCTGGAACAGCCGGGATTCACAACAGCTGAATGGTATCATCCACGATTTAAAGGAGGACGTCACAGTGATGTTTGCAACGTTGTTTGGGCCTTTGTGGGTGCGTAGGGATACTGATTTTCATATACATTGGTTATATTATAACTGAAGTCACAAGATATGAACTCAATTTTCATGTGCGATGTAGAGAGTTCGGCCGTGTTAATTCAAACGGAAGCACTGGGCGGAACTTCTTTTCTGGCAGATTTGAGGAATAACACTTGCTCCAGTTCACCGGTCGCATGTAGTTGCTTATATTTTGTCAATGAATAGACTACTGACTAGCACGAAGGCAGTGTAATTACCGCAGAAAAAGTCGACTTTGCTCAGGCAAATACCAATACTTATCTGATTTCAGCAACAGTGCTGTGAATATGGCCGGATTCGCCACGTTGAGAAACACGTAGAGAATAAGCTTGTTTTCAGTGCTTAATCATCAGGCTAGTTGCAACACACTTATGTAGGTTCATCCTGTGTAGAGCATCAGTCGATTCAGGGATGGTCATCATTGATGTCAACCTAGTCACACCTGTGAGGTCTAGTTATATAACATCAGTCACGTGGGTGGTGAACGTTTTTGAAAAATTACCACACCCACGTAACAGACCAACCCTTAATATGCAGTCATGACCACTGTAGGTCCAGTGTTCTGACCAGATGTTTTGTATCGTTGTATGGGAGTGAGTGTAAGTGGATTGTAATGACATTGGCGATCGCTAGTAAAAAAAATTTGAGCTCACATCGAATGCGCTCAACAGGTTTGATAAGTTGACTTGAACAAACCAGCAGGGGCGATCAGACGATCCGATTCAATCAGTGGCCGCGCGTGAATAAAATTTTATCGTTTCGCGAGCCAATTAATCCGAGTGATGCTACCGGATACGTTCAAGTAATTGCCTTTTAGTGTGGCCTAAGTAGCTTGTCCCACAGGACAAAACAAAACGGTAAACACAAACAGAGACAGCATGTGTAGGCAACATGTATTTCAGATGGGAATGCGAAACCAGTTTGGAAATAAATCGAATGTTGTTGGGCTGCAAAATACGTTTTGTCAGTTAAGTATGTGTACAGCACAGCTATCATCTTTGAGTGATGAGAAAATATATACAGGCGTTTTTATCTGCAACCCGTGGTTAATCCACCCTTGTGTTAAGTATCACATGCTTACAAATAAATTGCTTTGGATATCCATCTGATTAGAAGCTGATTTTCTTCCTCTTTGATGTCATTCGGGCATATATTCACACAATCCTTTAGTACACACCAGATCTCTTGTTTTAACATGATAAACTACTAAAATTGGCGTACCACCCCAATTGAGTTTTCTTGCGTCATACTGAATGGTCAGGAAAACACACCGGTAGGCGCAAGTTGTAGTAATCAACGTATCAACTACTTCAAGTGGCCATTGTCAGCGGTGTGGTAACCGAGATCAAATTGACAAACAAACAGACTTCACGTGGGTTTGCCTTAATTACGTAATCCTGCGCTGCCACTGAAATCATTGCTGAAATCATTTGCCCATTGGTGGGAGTGAGAGGGATGTGGGTCTATGTCTGGTGTTATGTAACCATTTACACCACAATATAGACAAACGTTTGCTTTCACCGTGGATAACCGTATGTGTATCAGGTGCAAATCGTGAGAGATTCTGTACATCGTGACTTCGTATGGGAAAGTACATCCTTGTGAATCGCTCGAGGATGACCAAAACGTAAGTTGTGATTCTTGCACAGTGAATGTAGCGCGATATCCAAAACTTCCTCTAGCTTCTAAAGCTGATATGCGTCTTAAGGTATATACCGCTTGTACCCTCTTTGTTCAGAAAAGGTACTTTCAACTATCTACTTGTCTGTTACGTGTAACTGGTATTGCAGTCACCGTATTTGGTTTCGAATTGATCATCACCCAAAACTGGTCCCAGTCTTTGCATTCATATAAGCGTTTCGGCTAGCTCACTTTAGAAGAAAACACCATACTCTGTGAGTTTCTACCTATCAGTAGGCATGACCAAATGATCAAATCCAAACGCTCAACCACAACTTTGCACGAACAGTGTCCAGCTTGCCGGATCATTCTGAAACGAGAACGAACGAAATCGCTCTGTCCTATCCAGTCGAGAGCCGAATCACCAGGAGTTCTCATTTAGGATGAAGTTACTGTCTTCACTGAATCAACTGATTTCGTAAACACAGTCTTTCTGGTCGCCCATAGAAACTGGATTCAAAGGATGCCCCATCAATCGTTTTAACGTGTTATCTAACCGAAATACGGACCGAAAGGCATAATCAGAGAAAAAAGAGTGAAGTTTCAAATGTTTATTCATGATACGGCATTTGTGCAGTGAACCGGGAAGTTCTGGTCCCTTTGGCCCCCTCTTTAGCTGACAGACGCTTAACTGTGCATTTAATGAAGGCATATGGATAATGATTGGCAACCAACATTTCTCTGGCATAGGAAATCTATTTTCAGTGGTTCGTCAACATTGCGAATACGTCATACATATATATCACAAAGTTCGCAGAGGCCAGTCAGTTAAATGCCACACTTCAGTCAAGTACCCACTTGAACAGTGGGTCTTGACAAACTAACAAAGCAAGGGGCTGGTCAAGGCAGATCCGGGGCCTGAACAAACATTTTCCAAACCATAGGGCTGGGCTGTCCGGGTGGATTCCAATGGCTTCAGCCGTAGATAGAATCTTATATCTCAGTGCCCTCGACTGAGTGACCAGATTGGGTGAAACTCTTCTGTCACGATGATAAAATGAGTCGAATTCCATCAGTGCGGCAGTAGAGCACTGCTGATAGATTTCGTTATTCCATTGTTGTGCTTAGCTGGTTGGCGTTCACCCGCAGTCCAGTTAAGCGTCTAGTGGTGCAGCCAATATAACTGGTTCCACAGGAACAAGTGAATGAACGTACACAGAAGAACGAAGCTGCAGAAACAGACACTTCGTCTTTTAGACCTGGATACAAAACCGGATTGGACGCAAAGTGGACAAGTAAGTTAGCGAGGCAAAATGTTATATTCATTGCATTCTTGAGCGCATGCGAAACGGCTTTGGCTAGCATTTCGCCTACAGTTTTCTTTCTTACTAGGTGCATCTGGTCTCTTGCAATCCGCTGTGACATTGTTCTGTCTACGGACATTTCCGCTGAGCCATTTTGTACAGATGTGTAGTTCCGACTCTCGATTCTTCAGTAATGAAATCATCCGTACAGATTCCTACGGCTCTGCGCTTCAAACAGATAATTGGGTCTCTTTTCATGTTGTGGTATGAAACTGTTGAAGTGAATGTATATATCACTTCAAGTACCTTTTCTGTATATCGTGTCCTGAACTGAGCCACCAGTGCGACAACGTAAATGTATATCCAAAAAGATTGGATGACTGTTCGTTTCGGTCTTCAAAAAAATGGCAAATTTTGGTGAGGGGCTCTGAAGTCCGACAACATCTCTGTCGGGTTTACTTTATCATCGAGTACGCAAAGGATGTGATCAACGTGTCTCTTTTAAAAAGTTACACTGACTTACAGTCAAACTCAGCTGTTCGTTTTCTAACTTCGCCATGAAAATATTCGCAAACAATGGCCCCAACGGCGATTCCACTCTGACAATGTTCTTTGGTCGATAAATTTCCTCGATAAACTTAAACCGTACGATGTGATTGCACAGGAAAATTAACCGCTCGAGGTAAATCGACGGTATCTGAACAACTACGTCACTGTTCTTGGCATAATCACATAGGTAATTTATGGTCTGCTTTAACGGGACGTTGATAAATAAGAATGCAATGTCGACAGTAAACACAGAAGGCTCAATTAAATTGTTAAACTGATCATTACGTAATGTCAAATCGTCGCGTCCTGTGATAAAATCAAAAAGAATCTTTAAATTGGCTCACCAGCTTGTTTTGCAAATGGTGAACTTAGTCAGCTTGTAGGCTGGACTGATGGTGTAGTCGACGATTTAACTAATGAGTATTCCACTTTCACGCACTTTTGGAAGGCCGTAGGATAGTGGATTACGGTTAAACTCACAAGTGAGAATGAGACAGGTAAACCGCTCATGACTGATTACAACACTGCTGTCACTCGAGGTGGCTAAAACATTGGGTATTACCACTTCTCGTAACGTTATGTTCTTCTTGATCGATCTATTAATAATATATTAAACACGAAGTCCAAAATGTTCACACTTGTTGTTGATAACGCTCTGTGATATACTTTACGTTTTAACGCAATAACCTCATGACGTGGCACGAATACATCTAGAATGCTATACCTACCAATGACTTTGTTTTTGATGTGAAGCGGATTGCTTTGTGAGCACATCTGAAGTGCATAAGTACATCGTTGAGGTGTTTTGATTTATTTGCTATTTGAAAAATATCGTCCATATTAAGTGTATAAAGGGCAAATGACTTTATGTGATTAAAGAACGAATTACTTTCAACCTTTGCCATGAAAATATCAGCCAGATTTGAAAATGACCACGTTGTTACTCCGTTGTTTTACTGCTACAACTCGCGGGAAAACCAAAAGTGAACGATGTAATTGTAGCGATAGATTAACCGTTTACCTGACCTACTGGTATCTTCACATTGCTGTCACTGTTTGCTATACGCAACCTGTTCACAGGAGTATTTGACCTTATACGATTTTCAGTGGTAGACTGAAGTCTGAATGTCCCTTTTGCGACTACGGTCTGGTACAGTAGCGAAAGTCACAGTGCTCGCTAACCAGTGGTGACGCAAATGTACACATGCCCTGGAATAAGGATGCCGAGTCACGTAATCACTGCACGCTGAAGTCACTAGTACAATGTGCCTGCACGATTAGTTTATTCGAGATATATACGCAAACTCATGTCAGTTTTGAAGCACTTGGTTTCCTTCAAGCACTCCATAGACGCAGAGAGATCAGAAGTGTTCAGACGTGGGAATATTTCGTTTGCCATCGTGAAATGTGAACGTGGAGCACTTAGGTTACATATAGCAAACCAGAAGAGACCGGTGGTGAATGAACGATCATGGATTCACACCGAACATTGTGTGATGCCCCTCTGTGCATACCGCAGGCCGGCGACTCGTATGACTCACAAAACCGTCCAGCAAATTTGTTTGTAAGTTTTTTTAACAGCAGTGATAATGGGCCAGCTTATTTGGTTTGGTGAGTTGTTATTCAGATATGTTTCTGGACCGATGCTGTAAGATTTCCAGCAACTGGCTTGCCAGTTTGATTGTTGAGTCATAAGTATTGTTAACCGCTTAGGGAAGTGTTCTGCTAATCGCTTGAGTAGGCACTGGGTTGTGCTGCCTGGATAAGGGTTACTGCTGTTACTAATGAATTGATGACCCATGTGGAATACAGAGGAGTCGGAAGAACTCTGTACACGATTGTGAAGAACTGGTCCTCTGGTGGTGTTGAACAAATGCATCTGTAGGGCAGCAAACACACGGAGCACGGCAGACTATGGGAAGCAGACAACATTGTGAAAACAGGATTCAAAATTTCTACTATCAGTAACTGTGCCTCGTCAGTTTATCCTTTGCAATTCCTTTTTTTTAAGGGAATATTTCACCCTGTATGGGTTTTTGAGGCGTCTTGTAGCAGACCTTCAAATTTGCCAATTGAACTTGTTATACTTTAAGATAAGTCTAACTTACCCAATAAAAATTGTCGATGGACCCAAGTTTGTTTTTTGTCCCTTGTGTTGGTCAGAATTGCTTCCTAGTCAGTCTACCATTAAAACCGCAGTTTTGGGTGAGGGGTTTCACATTATCCAACTGAAAATTGCAGTAGTTTTCCCAGAAATAACGGTACATTTATCACGAAGATTGGATGACATTTTAGTGAAAATCAGTTTTCTGCAGGCTAAAGTCAATGTTGTTAGATAAAGTTTGGATTTAGAAATCGTTTTCATAGTCTCGACACATTTTACACTGTCAACTTCCCAGACCAGTTGAATTTGTCATAGATACTCACGAAAAAAGGGTTATTAAATCTGGACTTCACTGGAGCTTTTTCCCAAAGAAATCCTTTCGTTACGTACGCCTTGAGTCACCGATGAATGAGAGAAGCTGAAAACGAGCTAGCCATTTCCCGATTAACTTTCGCAACTGTTTTTCGTCCTTTCCAACTTAACCATGACTCAATTCGGGCTGAGACCTGAGGAAGTCTGAACAATATCTGTTCTTGTCAGGGAAAAACACCAGTCGGATTATGTTGACGTCTGCAGCTAGTAAACAAGAAACTGTGTTTTTTGCACCAGGATTGTTTGACTGAAATACTCTTTCTATTCGCAAGCAGAAGATGTTAATTATTTTCGGAGCAACGTGGCTTCGCAACAAAGTTTCGGGAAAGCAGGTTTCAGCGTCATTGTTTTAAAAATAAAAGTTGCATTCCAAATCAGTCTCCCTGATCAAACTACTGTGCCGCAGAACGGAAGTATTCATATTTGGTATCATTTTTGAACAAATTGTAGATAATGTTAACAGTCAATTATTTATTGAAACTTGAAACAGAAAGTAGAATTAATTTGGTAGGCGGGAAAATAGATTTTTACTGGTTTGAATACCGGGTGTGTACTTTAAAATTCAACAGAATATTTGAAATTTATCATCCAATGATTAAGGTTGTTCCGGTAACCATTCGCAGAATTCATATCAAAGGAGTAGTGAAAACGTTGTCATGCAGCAATATGTTGATTTATCTCGTCAGCCGCATATTAAGTACGAAGAAGTTATGTAACAAGAGCTCATGACAACGATAACTGAACAGAATGAAATTTGAGTCAAAAAGCCGCTACCACGGGAAATGGGCGGCATGAAACACTAACTTTTGTGCACACAATACTGGCTGTTTCTGGGGTGACCAACACAGCTTCACTGATAACTAGAACTGTGAGGTTTGAGTGCCTCATCAACACAGTGAACAACCTGCCTGAGTCTACGCTGTGACCTGACTCCAGAGTGTATTCGACAATAAATGAAACCAGATTTCGCGTTCATATCGTTCGTTTAAATATCCATTGGCGCAGCAGACTGAATCAGCCATACTGTGAGGCGTTCTACTGTTCGGTGACGCATACACTGGTCTGTGCTGCAAAAAAACCGGTTAAACACATGTGAAACAAAATAGTTCAGCACATCAGGCCTAACGTTTCTTCAATTAACCCCCCCCCCAAGTTTAACCCAAGAGGCAGAATTTGGCTTCGGGTTATGAGGTTCACTGTCGCACTAAATTGGACGAATGATCTTGTTTTATAGAGTTTGATAAATTTCTACAGATGGTAGTTCGACACAAGTGCATTTGTTACTAACCGCAATACTTTCCAACAGATGCCCGGATAAATTTGTCCCCGTTCACGGAAAGAAAAAGGCAGAAAGAACTGAAACTCACAAAACACGAGAAAAGGGGTCTTACCACTTTTGTTGTTTATCACGTAACCTGAGCAGTGCACAAAGAAGGATGTAACTGAGATTTTAAACACAATAGTTCGGTAGTGCTTAACGAGGGACATTGACGTCGTTATCAGCATGACCATTTCATAAATATGCTGGCCATTGCGGTGGTGGCAAACATGCATTAATGTTGGACTCTAACATGAATGGGTTTTAAGTTCTGCCCATTCTTTATCAAACGGGTCGGTTAATATGTTTTTGTTAACGCGATTGTTAAGATCATTCAAGGGTACTTTTTCAACATAAATCAAATTATCAGTAAATACACGAACCTGACGTGAATTTAGATGCTAGAACAGTTTCGCAAGTTAGTCGACAGGGTATAGTTGAAACGTACACCAATAACAATCTTATTTGGTTGAAACCCACTTTATTCACATACCATCTCCCGTTTCATTGCTTTTGCACCAAGTCTGGTTAACTTAGGTTATTACTGCGCTACAGTTTGAGAGGAAAACGAGTTGACAACGGTGCACTTCAGGAATGGCCAGGCGCTTCGAAGATTTATGCTACATATGATCACAAGAATTTTGATCGAAATTAACATGTCCGTTTGATCAACGTTAATTATCCAATGCCCCGTTGAAGATTCAGACGCCTGGATGTACTCGCAACGAAGTGTGTTACAGAGAACGCCAAAACTGTCACAAGTCTAACCTACTTTAGATTTAACAAGGCTAGTTTGCAAAATACTGTTGTGAAGGATTTAGTGCGGTACTGTCACCGAATGCATTACGAATATTACCTTGACTCCTGAATAGTTGCATGGTAAGACGTCCCATTTGCAATTTATTGAAAAAAATTCCAGCGTAACAGTCAAAGTAGAACTGTAGTTGCTAAGCTACAGTAATTTTGGATGGCGTCAGATTACTAAACCATAGATCGGTCGGTCAGCAGTCACGCGTTTTGTTCTTGTTGCAAACATCCAACTGTGAATTACGAGATCTGTGTTTCATCGTGAATTGTAAAATTACATGTCTTTATAAGCATACTCAGCAGGCTGTCTGTGATCAGTATGTTCTTGTCACAGGTGCTTACAACTTGAGCGCCTTCAACAAAATATCTCTCGTTCCCATTGATCCTTTGTCACGTTTCAGTGTTCCAATTGGTAGATAAGAGAGCTGGTCGATTGACCTGTTAAAGAATATTTTGAGCACATGTTGACTTGAACACAATAAACTAACAACTCATTCGTATACGGACATGCTTTGGGAATTTACAAAAAACACGATTAGATATATTCACAATCGTCTATGGGAACTGTGGTATGTACCTTTGCCTATCTAGCGTGCGCTGATGTTATTTAACTTGGGTTTTCTTAATGAGCCAAACAACGACTAGTATCAGTGCCCATTTCATTCATTGTTTTTCTATTCTGAGATGGCTGTTCCTTGTTTGTATTTGGACAGCACAAAGGTAGAGTTTTTGCTCAAATTTTGTTACCAGCATGTTGAGAGGACTGGGGTAAACTGACAGACTAACAGTATTTTTTTAGCTAAAATGCCGGGATTATGTCACCATTGAGTATACATTTTTGGAACGCCCAAGTTTAATGTGTTTCTATGATAGTTGGAGAGTTTATTTCTGGATATACTCTGAATGCAAAAGATCACCATACTTATTTTCGGTAAGCTGCTGACCGAAAGGCTTTCTCGGTAGGTAATATGATTTTATTAGCTTGTTGGTAGCGATTGTTAGAAAAAATAGTCTATCACAATTCCTGGGAAGGCTGAACGTCATTCTATTACGAATTACGGGAGTAGAATAATCTATATACTCTGTAGTGAACAACTGTGCATCCACCTCGGTCTCAACTAGAATTGTGTATTTTTCCTTCAAACTCAGAGCACCCACGTTCTGAGACTAATTAATGCCTTACGGAAATCAGGACCGGAAGACAATAAACAGTGGTGGAACGATTACCGAGAGTGCTCATTGTATTTCGTTTGAGAACAGCCACACAACGCTTCGACAATCCCATTAGAAAGACATTCACAGTCTGGCTCAAGTTTCAAAGTTATCAACAACTCAGCTTCACAGCCGTATATCTCGGCACGTTTATCAGCTAGCTAGATGGGCACACTTCTGCAGGTTGATTCATATTCACTTGATTTGCCGACCGGTATATTCAATTCCGTATAAATGAATGTATCCAAAACCAATAAACAACTACAGTTTGGTCACTTATTAACCCGTATTGCGTCTTTTCAAAGATCATGCCATTTTCATTCATTGACATTGAAGTATACTTCTGCTCGTCCATAACTGTTACCAGTTTCTGCTGGGTAGTTCGCGAAATATGAAACTTTCCATTCTCAAACAGCTTTGTTATCGTAGACTAAAAACGTCAACTTCTTTACGTTGGTAATCTAACCAGGACAGTACTTCACCAATCGTTACAAATTTCATGCTAGAACGTTCGCCGAAAGATTTTTTACCACTAAGCGTTTTGGTGTCGTAATAAGCACCACACCTAGCTACTGCGTCTCAATTTTGTTTAGTTCGAAAATTGCCCAATTTTCCAACTGTGTACTACGAAGTGGTTTAGCGGACTTGGACATGTTAAGGTTCGTTTAAATTTGAATTCACTTGCATTTGGCTGTAGATATCATATTTATGTATACCTTTTAGCCAATCTCTTTTGAAAACAGCACATTTTTCGGGTTTCGCTATTGCTAGGGGTCGTCTGCGGCTCACATCCGTAGAAGAAGTTTTAAAGGAGGATGTGAATCCAACCAAAATTCCCTGGGGCAACCATGTTGATCAGTATGGCATTGGCCTCGAACTGATCATGACTGTTCTATTATAATTGAGAGCAGCCTGACTTTCAGATTTCAGTATTTCCTAGGCTGGCCTTCTGTCTCATTAAACGACCAAATTATTATTTATTAACTTCAGTCGATTTGCTTGAAATACAGAATATAGCATGACGTTCAATCATCTGTATCTTCGGAGGCAGACAATCTCGTTTGATTGACAGTGTGTGCCCAAACCACGAGGACCGTTCACCTGCCCGACATTATCAAACTATCGAGGCACGCCATGCAGACTGTTATGTGCACTTTCCTGGACATTGTCTGTTCGTAACGTGTTTGATTTTTCTCTGGCTGAAATGATACGGTTATCGTATATGTCGTATTTTAGAGACAAATTAAGAGGACCAAACCGGCAGCCTCACAGTTGTGCGCTACTGACTAGGTTATTGCAGATGTCTCCTTCCAAAAGAGCTACCTGCGAATTCGTTATAAATGTGGAGGTTGTTATCAACCATGGACGACACACGTTTTTCAACAGGTGTATCGCGGTCAGTTTTACATTGTTTTTATTTAAAAAGGAATAAGCGGCAATTTGGGACGACTGGTTTTTTCTTAACAATCCGATAACTTTCACCTGGAGGTTTAGGGATCAACCGTTATGTGAGATTGGGCCAAACGAGAGTTCATCTGAAGTGGGTTGTATCATGATTTCCACATAGGTATCTGCCTCTTAAACTTCTCTCACAGGATACTTATGCAACGTAATTTCATGCGATTCCAACCAGAAACAACACGCATGTCTACTGAAAACGTGAATCAAAAATGCTGCTAAACATGGAGGGTGTAGTTCAGTTTGAATACTGGTGCCCACTATAAAAGTTGAATGAACCATAGTCTTGCCTAGTGCCGTTGTTAAATTACATCGGCTGAGTGATTGTTTCAACTAGTAATCTCTCATATTAGATTGGGGTCTATATTCTAGTATCTGTCCGACTGCCGGATCATCTTGATGTGAACTGCCGGTCGTTAATTTCTTAGCCAGCTTTCGCAGCAGGTCATATTCGCTGAAGCAACGTTTCACGGCAGTTAATTACTTAATCCAATGACGAATGCTTAATTTCAAGGTTACACCCCGTTTCAGACCTTGAACCCCCTACTGACTCACTGAAGTTGTTGTTACTCTTAAACTAACCCTATGGGTTGAATGAATTACCCGGGTTGAAAATCGTGGCTATCCCATGGCTTGGACTGGCAGACAGTAGAAGCCGGATGCTAGAAGGCAGACTTTCAAAAAGGATAATCACCTCATACGACGTAGTTCGAAAACACTTGACGAATTTGAGACAAACATTTTGGTTAATGGAGGTGTTTGCGTATTTTCATGAAATACTGTGCAATAGTTCGCTGATACGGCGCGCAATGTCTAAAAGCAAAGCCTATTTTTTCATACGAATTATCCAAAAAGAACCAGACCACCAGACGTGACAAACTGAGTGTGGAGTCCCAGTAAAGTAAAACAATGCGTTATTTATTCTAACGGACTGGTATTTCCCAACATGTAGCCTGAATAACGTGGACTTGAACCCCTCTACAAAGTCGAGAGTAATCTGTTTTTGCTAGTCGACAGTTCTTACGTTTGTATCACTGTTAAACCCGGGAGTCCTGATAGTACCGAAGCGCGTGATAAGCGCATGGTTGGTGGTGTAACGCTGAGTTTTAGTTACAAAGATATGTAGACATTAGTTTTTGATGTGATAACCGTGTATGCCGATTTCATAATTGTTGCGCAATGAACTATAACGTGGAAATATCACTTTCCAAGCCTTGTGAGGTTACGTTTCGTTCCATTTGTTTTAGAAATGTGAGCCAGGGTAGCTTGACGTTTCAGACAGAACGATTTCATTTCAGCTGCGCTTAAACCCGTTTGATTCTGTGACATCGAAATGTTTCGTCTATCTAAAGGAATATTTTTTACCGAAGAAAACCTATTGTTCTTCAAACGAGGCAAATGTTATCTTTGAAAGTACTGCGTTAATAGCTGTTTATAGAATGGTTGTTGTTATAGTTTACTTAAATACTGAAGAATCACAGAGTGCACATTACATCCTTTTCTTTTCTGAACACCTGGCCAACATGTTAGCTCATAAGTATATAATATTTTTTCCGTTTACGTCTATTCAGTTTGACTCTTGGAATGTGTTTGATAATATTGTACTCCTAATGAATAGAATAACACAAGTGGTATAACTGGAAATATTGGACTAGAGTCCAAACATTGCAAAGAGTTACACGGTCAGCCCAGGGTAGTGAACACTGAATGACCACTATCGAGATGTTGAGGAAAGACCGAAAGAAATCAACCTTTCGTGTTCGATATACAGACTGGCAGGTACGCATACTAGGTCTGCTGTCGTAAAGTACTTGTGACTAATTTGACCGAACAACCTCAGAACGTTTGTCTACAGCCTCGCTATTGGTCACGGAGGAGAATCGCTTACATTGATAAGGATTAACTTTGTCAGCTCAACTTAGGTGTGTACTCATTTGTGTCTCATTTCTCCCGTCTGCTGCTGCAGTCTGTTTTGGTCACCCTGATGCAGTAGCGAAGTCCTTAGCTAGTGGCATGGCAAAGTTTACTAAAGTACCAGCTGGATTTATACTTCACAGCATCATCTACAGTACAGCCGTTTTTACTCAACCCTAACCTCTATTAGCGGACGTGCTTTGAATGGCAATACTTGAATTGCATGAGTTTCGAAGACCATAAATATCTGCCTCTCACGACCTGCCCTTATTGCCCCTTAGTAGGTGCTTTTCGTGTGAATATGTCTGAAACCTCCACAATAAATTGAATGCGAACATTACTGGAAATACTGACAGACCATGGTGTCGCTATGTAGACTGCGGAAGAATATATCGGGCATTAAGAAAGTAATTTTTATCGTAGAGTACATAGGCAACTCTGGGATGCCTTGCGACTTAATTAAACAACGCTCACTAGCCACAAAATACCGTTTTAAAATCAGCATTGAAAAGTCACTGGTAATAGCATATTAAGTTTTTAATTTTTTACTGATTGTTCGTTATCACTTACAACAGAGTTCACGTCCGAATATCGACTATATTCAATTAACTGAAACACCCATTTTTGGGTGGTCTTTCTCCCAGTTAGTTGGGAATGGAGGAAATCGTTTCCTTCATCTCCCTCCGTATACTCCGTTAACCGGAACGATTACATGAACAATCTACTTGAACAGACGTTCATATGTAGGTCAAGTCACATGACTAACTAAGGCGGTATTTCTGGATTAGAAGTCGCTTTCTGAAGGTGAAGGATTAACCTGCAACAAATTGATCCATTGTACAAATAAGAGGCGGTGAAATTTACAATTGTCATCCCACCAGAAAATATTAATAACTTTAGGAAAACAATGCGTTAGTAAAACAAGTCTTCTAGAAATCAAAATATGCTTGTTAATCTGCTTCAGTGCAGTTTGAAATGAAGTTCGTTCAGCCTGTCGTCCACTTTAAAAACTGCAAGCCCAGTGTTACTTTCCCTGATTCCACTCACCGAAGTTCGAAAATTCATGACGACTTCTACCGTATGTACTCTACACACTTTTGCTTAAAACATTCACAGACCGGTTTCTCGTGCTCACTTCGTTCTGATCACAAATACACATAGCGCCCTCGTGGAATAACCAAACAGTCCGAGTAAGCCGGCACCAGCTGTAATGCTTGAGCCTGTCAAGATGCAGATTCTGGACTTTGTTTGTGGTTCGATAAACTGACTTTCCTCTATCGACCGCGCAATTAAAGTTTGTCGAATAAAACCAAACAGATTGATCTGTCACTATTCCGCCTGACTGAACACTCCAGTCAGGTTATCTTACATTGTTTAACAAGAAAGAACAATGCAATAAGCACGACACTGTCCTGTGAAGGACCGTGCTTTTGGTGTCAAATGACTTTTGTTTCCCAATAGACCATTTTCGTTCGTGCACAGATCCATCTTTCTAAAATTCTGGATGAAACTATTAGTGGAAAACAGTTTTGCATTGTTTTGGTTGCAAATATATCAACGGATGGATCTAGTACCAACAACTCAGCATCTCCGAGTGGAAATAGGGTAATTCATACAGGCATTAAACCAGCATTACCTTATGTTGTGGGACTGTCCATGTCATTGTTGATTCATTCGTCACTGTTTCGCTGCAGTCGTAATCTATCCGTAATCACTCATTTTATTGGATAACCGTCCACCTTCGGTTTTTATCAACATGATAATCTCGATGAGATTGTGAATGTGTTAACGACTAGTATTCAACCGATTTCACTTGACCGGTTTGTGCTGAGAAGTAACCAATAACCGCGGTAGGAACAATGAATGCATTCATTCCAAAATGCGAGAGAATGCTTGGTCTGTGATTTTGTTACCGCGAAACGGATTGTGAGACACAACCGCCCCCTATTTATGTACATTTTGAATGGGCTAACCAATACTACCTGTAGCATATATGGGAAGAAAAGAAAACGCTGAAACTGAACGTCATCTCACTCATTTTTATGGCTTCAATTTTCCTAAACCGCCAACACAGCCGAAGGTTGGTGCTCATTACCAAAGTGTTTCTGGTATAACAAATAATAATCTCCTGATCAACTTTAATTGTTCAGAATGGTTGTCGTTTTCCGACTCTTGCATAATTGTTGACTGATTCTTATCTACTTTGACCATCATCAGTTAGCCAGTAAAACCAGATGGGCCAAGAATACACATAGTGTATTCCTATGGCGACAGTCGCCGGATGGCAGATAAGCAGATGGCGAGCAGAACGTTGTGCTGCTTGGACGTTTACGTATGTAGCACACACGACAAACGTTTTTTTTCAGTTATGGTAACCGTTAGCAAGATATTAGAAGAATCAAAATGATTAAGCCATAGGTTTCGGTATGAGGCAGTCATTTCTGCTCAATGTACACCACCTTTTTAGTACGACTACTAGTTCCGAAAAATCACGATCACATGTAAAAACCAGCATTACTTGTGAAATCTACTGAAAATCAATGACTTTCGCGAGGGCTGCAGTTGTGATCATTTAGAATTTGCAAGGTAGCTCATTAGGCCACGTTCTGTTCTCGTGCGCATACAGTCAGCATCAACGTGGTTGTAAAAATGTATATCACTGTTTCTTCATTTAACAAAGTGAACAGTATGCTGCATGTGCTTCCTGGTATATTGTCTGGTAGCCCAGAATAGAGCAAAATGTTAACTATTTGTGTATTATGGTTGCAGAATGGTTACGTCTACAAAGCCCATTTCTAAAAATTCTCATAGCTTGCACCGGCGTTGACTGCCCAAAGTTTTCGATGGTCACAAAAGATTTCCGGCTTTTCTTTTCATCAAATGAGTTTGAAAAAAGAATATCGGAAGATTTAAAACGTTGGTGACAAATGAATTCACTCACCTCAACTACAGCCAAAGCCTTACGACTCAGAGGCCCCCATGCACCTTAGATTTATGGATGCCTATGTTTCACAAGGACATTGTGTCACTGAGACCAGTTGTGGTGATGTCTAACTCACCTCAGTATAAGTTATAAAAGTGATTAGCTAGAATATTAAAACCGATGAATGTGTAAACATTCGTCTGAAAGGCAGTTTTCAACAGGCTGGACTTCTTGAGAACGTCGGTCTTCATAAGAAACACAGGACTAGCATTGATATCAACTTGTTATTCACGAAAGTACTCTACAAGATACTATTCGAATCCTATGTCATTAAATCGACGTGAATCAACACGAATTGCACATCTCATTTTGTGAACTTGTGCGATTCTTTCTGTTGTATAACTTGAGTGTAAAATTATATTTCTAGCAGAAAAGCTACTGAAAACTTGATGGCGTAGTAGTGCGAACTGCTTCGGGACCCACCTTAGCTGACATTTTTTACGGCCCACCTGCGTAAGTGTGCGCACGAAACTATCTCTAAATTAGAGTTATTTATCCGGTATGCGGATGATGAGTTAGCTGCGAATGACGCTAAAGAGCGTACCGAAAAGATTCTGACAGCAATCATCCGACCGCATAAAAACAATAAATCAAGTTATGAATAAGTATTAAACGATTTTCTTTAGTTCTCACATATCTGCTTCACTCGAAGGATTGATGCCTAAGTGTACTATTCGGTTTATTGCAGATGTACTTGGAACAGTTAGTGGTTACACTTTAATGGCATCATGCCAAGTCATTAAAACACAGACTTCATCCAAACGTTATTGAATAGAGCCACACCGATTCGCACTCAGGATACAATCCAGAGTAAGTTGCAACTAATTAATCAGGTTTTCTTGGACAACGGATATCCGCAATCAATAATATCCAAGTTCTCCGAGCAAACAATGAGAGTGGGGACAAAGCTGTTCACAGGAGTTAGTGTAAGCACACCTCTGTAACGCCGACTAAAGGACGCTGTATTGTGTACGTATAATACCACAGAGGTCGTATTAACTTACACTACAAAACTGAGTCCGCTTCCATCTCTAAAGCTCCAGATGCTTCCGTTCACCACACTCCACATCATTTACCGAGTTCCGGGTAATTGTCAGGTTGGCTACGTTAGTAGGACGAAGCGGCAGCTGAAGGTTTGGATCTCGGGACACATTCCACCATGGATGAGGAAGCACGCGGGGCAGGTACAATCCGACACAAGTGTGCGTACAGCAACCATCATACAAAACACTGGCTTTAACGATAGCTTGTCATCTCGTGGAGAGCCATCACTTGGTGGATCCCACACAGACATTCACAGCTACCTACGCACCTGTAAGACCCCGGTTTCTATGCTGGGACAGTGGCTCAGAGATAGTGGTGTTGGTCTTTGTGTGTACGGATCGACTCATTTGTTAATTTAGCGTTGCAGTAGTAACGGTGTGATTGACTAACTGGCAAACAGTTCTGATTTCTGTTTCCTACTTGCGTTTGGTTTCACAATTAACCTGTTTTCCGCGTTGTAACCTATTCCATGGTTTGTATCTGATAACATCCAGAGATACCTGTCGTACCATAAACCGTGTGAGTCAACGTTTTCGACCGATTATCTAACAAGTGTTTCGGGAAAATGCTGCATCGCACAATTTGCTTGTTAAAATGTCAACTTTAGATAAATACAACTTGTCGACTTAAATACTAAGCACTGGCGAATAACATTGGGTACTAAAAAATTATACTTTCCCTTGCATTTGTGAACGGAGATGGAAACATAGCACAGTGTACTGTTTCCAGCCTAACAAATTTCGTTGAAACCTGTGAGGTGCTTCTTGCATTGTTGTGTATGGATGGTAGAACGATTCATTGTTAATGAAAATAAGTTTGAGGTCATGCACAAACAAACATTCAAACAGCTTGATTACCACAACAGTGTTAGACTAATTGAAGTTTTTATTTGGGCAGATGAGCAGTTATCAACTGGTGGTCGTGTTAATGAATACTAATAGTGGGGACAACAAGCAGAGTGCGATTGGTGGCACTAACTGTTTGTGTTGCATCGTTAGCGCAACACCATTTGCTGGGCCTGTTTTATATCATACTTAATCCTGTAATAACACTTCCCGAGATGATCCGGCTAGAGAAATTACACATTTCAGCATTTGCCCTCTTTCAAAAACTACAGGTTTTCGAAAAGTATAATATTTTTATTTCGTTGAATCTGACCAATAAGCGTGCACCACAGTGAGTAGCGATATGATGGTTGGGAACAGTGTTGGTGTTGTTTGTAGCTCGGGTT
>QNGE01007404.1:0-23384 GCA_008508345.1 Paragonimus westermani | reverse complement strand
TCAACTTCATTCGTACTACATTTGATGCGGATATCTTATAAACGAGATTTAGTTAAAGAGCGGTCATCAGGAAACCTAGAAGACATCAATCGTATTGTGTATCGCAAATAACTTAGACTTCATTGCCAGCGGATTATAAAGAACTGGCAGTCAGCTCCCCACAACCTCAGTCACCAGATTCGCATCTCACATACGATGAAACTAATCAGAAAGACAGTACCAAGAACGATGTGGGCTCCCCTTCACATTCTTATGAGTTAATCCCATTAACCAATAAACCACTGAACCAAAATTAGACATCCTACAGAGCTCACATAAAATTGTTTCCATTGAATTGTGAGGTAGAATTTTCTGTTCAACCTGCTTCTGGTAGAAATTTATTTTGAGTGACAAAACCTTTTCTTTCAACTCTTTTTCTACAAACGAAATTTTTAATCGTTTTTGTTGTCACGAAATGTCATTTCACAGCAGTGTGGGTGCTGCTGATTTTGGTTGGAAGTGGTTCACTTAATAAGAAACTTTACCGATTTGACAGAAGCATCGAACTTTATTCAGCTTCTGTGAGATCCAGAAAACTCGCAAACTAAGATTAATTGAGCGATTCAACATGCGATGGTCAAAATTTGCTCCTGTTTCACAAACGGCTTCTCTAACGAAACCTAACTTCACGCCGTTCAACACTTCCGATNCAACACTTCCGATTGCATATAGTGAAGTTCCTTTGGGGTTTCAGTTTTCACTGAAAATCTCCATCATCATGGATGTTTTCGTAAAGTATTATCATGATAAAACACCATATTTCAAAGTATAAGCAAAAAAATATAATAGATTTGCAACACAGTGTTGCTTTAGTGTGTATATGGTTATAAACACCAACTTTTATTAAAACACAAAAGTCGTGGTAGATATGTGCATAGCTACAAATAGCGGACCACTACAATCTCGCACCTGACCATCAACCAACAGGGTATAATTCAATGTTCCTTCACCTTTTATTCCCGCCGAATAAGAGTGGCCACGTTAACTAAACGGAGAGAGCAACGAACCCGTTATTCATCTGTATCATACAAAAGTAGTTGAGGGCAAACAGAAAGATTGGTGTACTTCACTTTATGTTTGTCCAACACACATTATCTCTTTTACAGGAAACATTTTCTGGGTCACATTCTTTTGGTTATGGCATTTCTTTTTTTGTACACAAGTGTTCACTTTTTATGTATACCGATCAATACATTTTCCATAAAAGATTAGTAAAACGGTATATTCTAAAGAACGCTGACATAAACACGAAATAATTGTCAAAGTTGTCACAACAACACGGCTTGTAATCACTGAGAGTACTATATAAGTCCCAACAGAAAGCACAGCTTCAACGGATAATTTTGGGTAACTTGGTATGACGATTGCAATAAGTTCGCAGAAGGATGTTGATCGTTCTTTGTAATAGGAAAGACTACAAATGAAACTAACTAGTTGAATGATTTTATCGACGCTACAAAATACAGCTAAAGCACGACTGTAATTATTTTTTTTCTCGTCTGTTTTGTAATACCCGCCGGTGGTTGATGTCCGTCATTAAGTATGACTTATGGACTGGCCATTTATCCATGCCATCTTGCCTAACTATTCAGCAGTGAAAATGCACACCGTTTACTAGCAGTATCATTAGGCATTCTTTGGTTACTCATACGACAACGTTGAATGACATGTTGACATGCCGCATTAAGCACTTGACGAGTTTTGGTTTGGTATGTTTCCCGTGACTTACGGCTTGCAACTAAATGTCTCAACATAGACCAACGTCAACACTGTCAGAAGCGCAATGTTATTTATTGTGTATGGAGCACATTCTGCCCATGATTGTGGTTATCTGATCAAGCCTTATGATCGGCTTTCAAGCCTGCTGGAGAAGAGATTTTAATGTATCAGACGGTTATGAACACCGTTCACCAGTGGTTTCATTAGTTAGGTGATTCTTTCCGCAATCAATATGTCATAAATTGAACTGGTTGTTACAAGTGAACGGTATTGTTTCTTCCTGGAACTAAAAACACCTTATTACTTGCCTATGGTGTTTGACAGTGGAATGTTTCAGAAAAATGCTCTAGTTGCAAATATTTTGATGTACCTTGGGAGCGTTCCTTAAACGAAGGCATTTCTTTGTGGTTGCGACACTGCGTTGTTTTGATAGACAGACTTTTAATTAAAACTTGGCAGTTTGTTCCGTGGCGACTGAAGATCACTGTATTTTGCATTTCTCAATAACTTACGTTTTGACGTGACATCATGGTGGTATTTAAATAGAGCAGTGTTCATATACCGGTTTAATTCATTTCTACTCAAACTGATGGTGGTCTAAAGCGTTCCAATCAAATAGTGACCTGATACTTATGGATAATTCTAGGTAACCATAATAGAACTGTGTTGGAAGAGCAATTCGAAGATGCGATTGTTCCGGTCGTTTGACATTTTCATTACTGTTAATGGATGGATCACATACAGTAAGAGAGACCGAACGATCTATCAATAAGAGAAATCGACTTAATTAGAAAACAAAATCTGCAACAGGAAATATATGTCAAACGGACAAAAATTTAGAAAGGATGCTTGGCTGTGTTTTACGCTGAATTTCCGGTTCATAAACATAAGTACACGTTTTCCAGTGCAATTGTGATTTGGACAGTAATTACTTTCAGAGATTTTGGCCTAGTGATTAAAAATCAGTAAATGATGCAAATTATTTATCTAACAGAATGAACTTCTTTGTTTTGTGGACTGTATATTTTGAACAGGGACTAAGCCCACAAATCCTCCGGGAATGAGGCGGATATAACTGACAAGTTGCCAGTTCATTGGGCACTTTCTGGGAAACAGCCTGTGTAACGATTGTTTTAAAAGAATCGGCCTGTAAGAGTTCAGAACAGACAAATGAAATGCTCTGTTCCCTATTGTCTCGTTCACATCGCATCAGAAGGTGAATAATGTGGGTCCATATTGAGGAAGTTACGAGTTTAAATCAAACCGAATCAGAGTTTTCTCTGCGAAAATGTAGACAGGAGTGATGTAGCGATAGTAAGCGTGAATGATCAGCACACCAAAAACAGACGATTTAAAACAATGTTTTAGCTGAGCAAAGGGTGAAGCAATAGCGATAGACAGATAAGTAATGCGTCTAAATCTACGGAAATGCCCGGATGGTTGCAAAAGTAACCGGACAGAAGTTCTGGCACTAAAACCTGTAATATTTGCAAACAAGGTCTGAGATGTAATGGGAAACGACAATCTGTGTTCCAAGAAGAGATGTTTCCAAGGCGATCGTCGTATGCCTTTTTGTGTGGAGGTGAAATTAGGAATGTATGTGTGTAGACACACTGCCCATCATCTAGAGTGTGTGTCTCGGTTTTGGCTGAAGGCGTTTATCCAGTTCACTCTTGAGTGTGTTGAAAAATATGCATCGAAGTATCACTTCTTTCCTTACCAGACTTGAAATCTAGCAGACGATTTTGACAACTCTTTCTAATCTAACGTTTAAGTTGGATTTCAAGTGATTTGCAGCGAACTGATTTGCTTCTGCGGATAAACGGAGTGTGCACGGCCTATCAAGATACTCCAGCGGTATGAATTAGGCCATATCTTTAAAGTGGTTGTGAGAGTTCTTTGGCGATCATAGTGCGTTAGTCTCGAAGTGCCACGGTGACATTCGCTGGTGGATAACTGGCGATAATTTATTGGAATCAACTAATCCCTCAATACCAGGCAATTTTATTGGGTCTCACTAGTTTTCGGTCACCGAGTAAAATTACTGTTAGTGGTCGATTTTGACTCTGTGTTTTATGATGAGGACCAGCTATGTTGACATTAATCACTTAAGGGAGTGTGTAGAGATCGGAGTGACTGAACCCCAGTGTTTATGTAGACTTGATAAGTTTAGGCGTATAACTGGCGACCATCTGCTTAGTCGTGTTCATGTAAGTTTTCAATCAGGAAGATTCACGATTGACGAAATGTGCATCAAACGATATCCCAATGTGTCAACATGCTAGCGGCCGTTATGACTGCGACTGATATTATAGGCGATTGGATTTTCTTTCTCACCGCAGTTTCAGGTACTGCTAGAAAAAACGTGAAGTTTTAGTTCTGTCTGTTCACCTGTGTCAGAAATAGCATGAACATTTGCGCTCACCGCCAAAACAATCAACCAAAATTAATGATTCACTGTTTCATTTCTGTTACACTTGAATAGCGTGCAACAGAAAAAAGAGGAGAATGTTTTACAAGTCGTCACAGTTTTCTGAGATTCATCCAGTCCCTCTCTCCTATGTCCTTACAGGTATCGCTGTCAGTTGATGAGCTCTACAAGTCAGTACCAGGAATACGTTAGTCACTGCGCAGTTTCTTGAGATGCGTTGACTGAATTTTGCGTTACCTTGATGAATTCACTTTTAGGAAAGACCCAGCAAGGGTTGGTGATAACGCATGATTTATCACTGGGCGATTTGACAGAACCGTCATGAGTCACACTGAGCAAAGGATTCGACCAATAAAATTCGCTCAGCTTGAATCAAGTAGTGTTCACACCACAATTTGTTATCGTCTATATATATATATATAACACTCAAGCCCGGGAATGGTATCTCACGACTTGCGAAATGTTTCTCTCCCTCACCCTCTTGGGACTAATATGGATCACAGTTTACTCAATGAATCGATCCAGTATTCTCAAGGAAAATGTTTTCATTCACTGTTTCGGGCTCGAATTCAGAGAATGAGCGATCATCTAACTTGTAAATCTACTGGACAATTTACTTGCATATGGAACCGTTAGTGAGTACATTTTCTCTGGGTTACAATCTTGGCCTGAAGCGTAGTCAAGGTGAAGAGCTCGTTCGGCTAATCCGATAACTGTACGTGTTGAAACTAAAATTTTCGTCATAAGTCCAGTGAACAATGCACCAGTTCTAACGAGTTGGAGCTGTAGAAGGTGGTAATAGGCTTGAAGAGGAGCCATGTTAGCCACTGCACCACCTTGTGATCCTTCACGCCCATACGTATACTTACCTAAGGACATGCACGTGCTTGCAGGATTTGGTAAAAGCTGAGTCAGATCAAGCATTAATAATTTACATGATTCAGGTGAAATTTAGACTCAAGACTATTCACCATTCTCGATATTTCTGAGTATGCCGTACGGGTGGGAAAAGTGGACATTAGCTTATACGGTTTATCCTGACGGTAATTCGGATCGGTTTATTAAAAGCCGAGCCAACGTTCAAAAACAGACACCAACCGCCTCTAGTGATGTAGTGAAACAAGTCAACAGCAGATATCATCTGGGTGTCATCCGTCTGGAACAGCCGGGATTCACAACAGCTGAATGGTATCATCCACGATTTAAAGGAGGACGTCACAGTGATGTTTGCAACGTTGTTTGGGCCTTTGTGGGTGCGTAGGGATACTGATTTTCATATACATTGGTTATATTATAACTGAAGTCACAAGATATGAACTCAATTTTCATGTGCGATGTAGAGAGTTCGGCCGTGTTAATTCAAACGGAAGCACTGGGCGGAACTTCTTTTCTGGCAGATTTGAGGAATAACACTTGCTCCAGTTCACCGGTCGCATGTAGTTGCTTATATTTTGTCAATGAATAGACTACTGACTAGCACGAAGGCAGTGTAATTACCGCAGAAAAAGTCGACTTTGCTCAGGCAAATACCAATACTTATCTGATTTCAGCAACAGTGCTGTGAATATGGCCGGATTCGCCACGTTGAGAAACACGTAGAGAATAAGCTTGTTTTCAGTGCTTAATCATCAGGCTAGTTGCAACACACTTATGTAGGTTCATCCTGTGTAGAGCATCAGTCGATTCAGGGATGGTCATCATTGATGTCAACCTAGTCACACCTGTGAGGTCTAGTTATATAACATCAGTCACGTGGGTGGTGAACGTTTTTGAAAAATTACCACACCCACGTAACAGACCAACCCTTAATATGCAGTCATGACCACTGTAGGTCCAGTGTTCTGACCAGATGTTTTGTATCGTTGTATGGGAGTGAGTGTAAGTGGATTGTAATGACATTGGCGATCGCTAGTAAAAAAAATTTGAGCTCACATCGAATGCGCTCAACAGGTTTGATAAGTTGACTTGAACAAACCAGCAGGGGCGATCAGACGATCCGATTCAATCAGTGGCCGCGCGTGAATAAAATTTTATCGTTTCGCGAGCCAATTAATCCGAGTGATGCTACCGGATACGTTCAAGTAATTGCCTTTTAGTGTGGCCTAAGTAGCTTGTCCCACAGGACAAAACAAAACGGTAAACACAAACAGAGACAGCATGTGTAGGCAACATGTATTTCAGATGGGAATGCGAAACCAGTTTGGAAATAAATCGAATGTTGTTGGGCTGCAAAATACGTTTTGTCAGTTAAGTATGTGTACAGCACAGCTATCATCTTTGAGTGATGAGAAAATATATACAGGCGTTTTTATCTGCAACCCGTGGTTAATCCACCCTTGTGTTAAGTATCACATGCTTACAAATAAATTGCTTTGGATATCCATCTGATTAGAAGCTGATTTTCTTCCTCTTTGATGTCATTCGGGCATATATTCACACAATCCTTTAGTACACACCAGATCTCTTGTTTTAACATGATAAACTACTAAAATTGGCGTACCACCCCAATTGAGTTTTCTTGCGTCATACTGAATGGTCAGGAAAACACACCGGTAGGCGCAAGTTGTAGTAATCAACGTATCAACTACTTCAAGTGGCCATTGTCAGCGGTGTGGTAACCGAGATCAAATTGACAAACAAACAGACTTCACGTGGGTTTGCCTTAATTACGTAATCCTGCGCTGCCACTGAAATCATTGCTGAAATCATTTGCCCATTGGTGGGAGTGAGAGGGATGTGGGTCTATGTCTGGTGTTATGTAACCATTTACACCACAATATAGACAAACGTTTGCTTTCACCGTGGATAACCGTATGTGTATCAGGTGCAAATCGTGAGAGATTCTGTACATCGTGACTTCGTATGGGAAAGTACATCCTTGTGAATCGCTCGAGGATGACCAAAACGTAAGTTGTGATTCTTGCACAGTGAATGTAGCGCGATATCCAAAACTTCCTCTAGCTTCTAAAGCTGATATGCGTCTTAAGGTATATACCGCTTGTACCCTCTTTGTTCAGAAAAGGTACTTTCAACTATCTACTTGTCTGTTACGTGTAACTGGTATTACAGTCACTGTATTTTGTTTCGAATTGATCATCACCCACAACTGGTCCCAGTCTTTGCATTCGTATAAGCGTTTCGGCTAGCTCACTTTAAAAGAAAACACCATACTCTGTGAGTTTCTACTTATCAGTAGGCATGACCAAATGATCAAATTCAAACGCTCAACCACAACCTTGCACGAACAGTGTTCAGCTTGCCGGATCATTCTGAAACGAGAATGAACGAAATCGCTCTGTCCTATCCAGTCGAGAGCCGAATGACCAGGAGTTCTCATTTAGGATGAAGTTACTGTCTTCACTGAATCAACTGATTTCGTAAACACAGTCTTTCTGGTCGCCCATAGAAACTGGATTCAAAGGATGCCCCATCAATCGTTTTAACGTGTTATCTAACCGAAATACGGACCGAAAGGCATAATCAGAGAAAAAAGAGTGAAGTTTCAAATGTTTATTCATGATACGGCATTTGTGCAGTGAACCGGGAAGTTCTGGTCCCTTTGGCCCCCTCTTTAGCTGACAGACGCTTAACTGTGCATTTAATGAAGGCATATGGATAATGATTGGCAACCAACATTTCTCTGGCATAGGAAATCTATTTTCAGTGGTTCGTCAACATTGCGAATACGTCATACATATATATCACAAAGTTCGCAGAGGCCAGTCAGTTAAATGCCACACTTCAGTCAAGTACCCACTTGAACAGTGGGTCTTGACAAACTAACAAAGCAAGGGGCTGGTCAAGGCAGATCCGGGGCCTGAACAAACATTTTCCAAACCATAGGGCTGGGCTGTCCGGGTGGATTCCAATGGCTTCAGCCGTAGATAGAATCTTATATCTCAGTGCCCTCGACTGAGTGACCAGATTGGGTGAAACTCTTCTGTCACGATGATAAAATGAGTCGAATTCCATCAGTGCGGCAGTAGAGCACTGCTGATAGATTTCGTTATTCCATTGTTGTGCTTAGCTGGTTGGCGTTCACCCGCAGTCCAGTTAAGCGTCTAGTGGTGCAGCCAATATAACTGGTTCCACAGGAACAAGTGAATGAACGTACACAGAAGAACGAAGCTGCAGAAACAGACACTTCGTCTTTTAGACCTGGATACAAAACCGGATTGGACGCAAAGTGGACAAGTAAGTTAGCGAGGCAAAATGTTATATTCATTGCATTCTTGAGCGCATGCGAAACGGCTTTGGCTAGCATTTCGCCTACAGTTTTCTTTCTTACTAGGTGCATCTGGTCTCTTGCAATCCGCTGTGACATTGTTCTGTCTACGGACATTTCCGCTGAGCCATTTTGTACAGATGTGTAGTTCCGACTCTCGATTCTTCAGTAATGAAATCATCCGTACAGATTCCTACGGCTCTGCGCTTCAAACAGATAATTGGGTCTCTTTTCATGTTGTGGTATGAAACTGTTGAAGTGAATGTATATATCACTTCAAGTACCTTTTCTGTATATCGTGTCCTGAACTGAGCCACCAGTGCGACAACGTAAATGTATATCCAAAAAGATTGGATGACTGTTCGTTTCGGTCTTCAAAAAAATGGCAAATTTTGGTGAGGGGCTCTGAAGTCCGACAACATCTCTGTCGGGTTTACTTTATCATCGAGTACGCAAAGGATGTGATCAACGTGTCTCTTTTAAAAAGTTACACTGACTTACAGTCAAACTCAGCTGTTCGTTTTCTAACTTCGCCATGAAAATATTCGCAAACAATGGCCCCAACGGCGATTCCACTCTGACAATGTTCTTTGGTCGATAAATTTCCTCGATAAACTTAAACCGTACGATGTGATTGCACAGGAAAATTAACCGCTCGAGGTAAATCGACGGTATCTGAACAACTACGTCACTGTTCTTGGCATAATCACATAGGTAATTTATGGTCTGCTTTAACGGGACGTTGATAAATAAGAATGCAATGTCGACAGTAAACACAGAAGGCTCAATTAAATTGTTAAACTGATCATTACGTAATGTCAAATCGTCGCGTCCTGTGATAAAATCAAAAAGAATCTTTAAATTGGCTCACCAGCTTGTTTTGCAAATGGTGAACTTAGTCAGCTTGTAGGCTGGACTGATGGTGTAGTCGACGATTTAACTAATGAGTATTCCACTTTCACGCACTTTTGGAAGGCCGTAGGATAGTGGATTACGGTTAAACTCACAAGTGAGAATGAGACAGGTAAACCGCTCATGACTGATTACAACACTGCTGTCACTCGAGGTGGCTAAAACATTGGGTATTACCACTTCTCGTAACGTTATGTTCTTCTTGATCGATCTATTAATAATATATTAAACACGAAGTCCAAAATGTTCACACTTGTTGTTGATAACGCTCTGTGATATACTTTACGTTTTAACGCAATAACCTCATGACGTGGCACGAATACATCTAGAATGCTATACCTACCAATGACTTTGTTTTTGATGTGAAGCGGATTGCTTTGTGAGCACATCTGAAGTGCATAAGTACATCGTTGAGGTGTTTTGATTTATTTGCTATTTGAAAAATATCGTCCATATTAAGTGTATAAAGGGCAAATGACTTTATGTGATTAAAGAACGAATTACTTTCAACCTTTGCCATGAAAATATCAGCCAGATTTGAAAATGACCACGTTGTTACTCCGTTGTTTTACTGCTACAACTCGCGGGAAAACCAAAAGTGAACGATGTAATTGTAGCGATAGATTAACCGTTTACCTGACCTACTGGTATCTTCACATTGCTGTCACTGTTTGCTATACGCAACCTGTTCACAGGAGTATTTGACCTTATACGATTTTCAGTGGTAGACTGAAGTCTGAATGTCCCTTTTGCGACTACGGTCTGGTACAGTAGCGAAAGTCACAGTGCTCGCTAACCAGTGGTGACGCAAATGTACACATGCCCTGGAATAAGGATGCCGAGTCACGTAATCACTGCACGCTGAAGTCACTAGTACAATGTGCCTGCACGATTAGTTTATTCGAGATATATACGCAAACTCATGTCAGTTTTGAAGCACTTGGTTTCCTTCAAGCACTCCATAGACGCAGAGAGATCAGAAGTGTTCAGACGTGGGAATATTTCGTTTGCCATCGTGAAATGTGAACGTGGAGCACTTAGGTTACATATAGCAAACCAGAAGAGACCGGTGGTGAATGAACGATCATGGATTCACACCGAACATTGTGTGATGCCCCTCTGTGCATACCGCAGGCCGGCGACTCGTATGACTCACAAAACCGTCCAGCAAATTTGTTTGTAAGTTTTTTTAACAGCAGTGATAATGGGCCAGCTTATTTGGTTTGGTGAGTTGTTATTCAGATATGTTTCTGGACCGATGCTGTAAGATTTCCAGCAACTGGCTTGCCAGTTTGATTGTTGAGTCATAAGTATTGTTAACCGCTTAGGGAAGTGTTCTGCTAATCGCTTGAGTAGGCACTGGGTTGTGCTGCCTGGATAAGGGTTACTGCTGTTACTAATGAATTGATGACCCATGTGGAATACAGAGGAGTCGGAAGAACTCTGTACACGATTGTGAAGAACTGGTCCTCTGGTGGTGTTGAACAAATGCATCTGTAGGGCAGCAAACACACGGAGCACGGCAGACTATGGGAAGCAGACAACATTGTGAAAACAGGATTCAAAATTTCTACTATCAGTAACTGTGCCTCGTCAGTTTATCCTTTGCAATTCCTTTTTTTTAAGGGAATATTTCACCCTGTATGGGTTTTTGAGGCGTCTTGTAGCAGACCTTCAAATTTGCCAATTGAACTTGTTATACTTTAAGATAAGTCTAACTTACCCAATAAAAATTGTCGATGGACCCAAGTTTGTTTTTTGTCCCTTGTGTTGGTCAGAATTGCTTCCTAGTCAGTCTACCATTAAAACCGCAGTTTTGGGTGAGGGGTTTCACATTATCCAACTGAAAATTGCAGTAGTTTTCCCAGAAATAACGGTACATTTATCACGAAGATTGGATGACATTTTAGTGAAAATCAGTTTTCTGCAGGCTAAAGTCAATGTTGTTAGATAAAGTTTGGATTTAGAAATCGTTTTCATAGTCTCGACACATTTTACACTGTCAACTTCCCAGACCAGTTGAATTTGTCATAGATACTCACGAAAAAAGGGTTATTAAATCTGGACTTCACTGGAGCTTTTTCCCAAAGAAATCCTTTCGTTACGTACGCCTTGAGTCACCGATGAATGAGAGAAGCTGAAAACGAGCTAGCCATTTCCCGATTAACTTTCGCAACTGTTTTTCGTCCTTTCCAACTTAACCATGACTCAATTCGGGCTGAGACCTGAGGAAGTCTGAACAATATCTGTTCTTGTCAGGGAAAAACACCAGTCGGATTATGTTGACGTCTGCAGCTAGTAAACAAGAAACTGTGTTTTTTGCACCAGGATTGTTTGACTGAAATACTCTTTCTATTCGCAAGCAGAAGATGTTAATTATTTTCGGAGCAACGTGGCTTCGCAACAAAGTTTCGGGAAAGCAGGTTTCAGCGTCATTGTTTTAAAAATAAAAGTTGCATTCCAAATCAGTCTCCCTGATCAAACTACTGTGCCGCAGAACGGAAGTATTCATATTTGGTATCATTTTTGAACAAATTGTAGATAATGTTAACAGTCAATTATTTATTGAAACTTGAAACAGAAAGTAGAATTAATTTGGTAGGCGGGAAAATAGATTTTTACTGGTTTGAATACCGGGTGTGTACTTTAAAATTCAACAGAATATTTGAAATTTATCATCCAATGATTAAGGTTGTTCCGGTAACCATTCGCAGAATTCATATCAAAGGAGTAGTGAAAACGTTGTCATGCAGCAATATGTTGATTTATCTCGTCAGCCGCATATTAAGTACGAAGAAGTTATGTAACAAGAGCTCATGACAACGATAACTGAACAGAATGAAATTTGAGTCAAAAAGCCGCTACCACGGGAAATGGGCGGCATGAAACACTAACTTTTGTGCACACAATACTGGCTGTTTCTGGGGTGACCAACACAGCTTCACTGATAACTAGAACTGTGAGGTTTGAGTGCCTCATCAACACAGTGAACAACCTGCCTGAGTCTACGCTGTGACCTGACTCCAGAGTGTATTCGACAATAAATGAAACCAGATTTCGCGTTCATATCGTTCGTTTAAATATCCATTGGCGCAGCAGACTGAATCAGCCATACTGTGAGGCGTTCTACTGTTCGGTGACGCATACACTGGTCTGTGCTGCAAAAAAACCGGTTAAACACATGTGAAACAAAATAGTTCAGCACATCAGGCCTAACGTTTCTTCAATTAACCCCCCCCCCAAGTTTAACCCAAGAGGCAGAATTTGGCTTCGGGTTATGAGGTTCACTGTCGCACTAAATTGGACGAATGATCTTGTTTTATAGAGTTTGATAAATTTCTACAGATGGTAGTTCGACACAAGTGCATTTGTTACTAACCGCAATACTTTCCAACAGATGCCCGGATAAATTTGTCCCCGTTCACGGAAAGAAAAAGGCAGAAAGAACTGAAACTCACAAAACACGAGAAAAGGGGTCTTACCACTTTTGTTGTTTATCACGTAACCTGAGCAGTGCACAAAGAAGGATGTAACTGAGATTTTAAACACAATAGTTCGGTAGTGCTTAACGAGGGACATTGACGTCGTTATCAGCATGACCATTTCATAAATATGCTGGCCATTGCGGTGGTGGCAAACATGCATTAATGTTGGACTCTAACATGAATGGGTTTTAAGTTCTGCCCATTCTTTATCAAACGGGTCGGTTAATATGTTTTTGTTAACGCGATTGTTAAGATCATTCAAGGGTACTTTTTCAACATAAATCAAATTATCAGTAAATACACGAACCTGACGTGAATTTAGATGCTAGAACAGTTTCGCAAGTTAGTCGACAGGGTATAGTTGAAACGTACACCAATAACAATCTTATTTGGTTGAAACCCACTTTATTCACATACCATCTCCCGTTTCATTGCTTTTGCACCAAGTCTGGTTAACTTAGGTTATTACTGCGCTACAGTTTGAGAGGAAAACGAGTTGACAACGGTGCACTTCAGGAATGGCCAGGCGCTTCGAAGATTTATGCTACATATGATCACAAGAATTTTGATCGAAATTAACATGTCCGTTTGATCAACGTTAATTATCCAATGCCCCGTTGAAGATTCAGACGCCTGGATGTACTCGCAACGAAGTGTGTTACAGAGAACGCCAAAACTGTCACAAGTCTAACCTACTTTAGATTTAACAAGGCTAGTTTGCAAAATACTGTTGTGAAGGATTTAGTGCGGTACTGTCACCGAATGCATTACGAATATTACCTTGACTCCTGAATAGTTGCATGGTAAGACGTCCCATTTGCAATTTATTGAAAAAAATTCCAGCGTAACAGTCAAAGTAGAACTGTAGTTGCTAAGCTACAGTAATTTTGGATGGCGTCAGATTACTAAACCATAGATCGGTCGGTCAGCAGTCACGCGTTTTGTTCTTGTTGCAAACATCCAACTGTGAATTACGAGATCTGTGTTTCATCGTGAATTGTAAAATTACATGTCTTTATAAGCATACTCAGCAGGCTGTCTGTGATCAGTATGTTCTTGTCACAGGTGCTTACAACTTGAGCGCCTTCAACAAAATATCTCTCGTTCCCATTGATCCTTTGTCACGTTTCAGTGTTCCAATTGGTAGATAAGAGAGCTGGTCGATTGACCTGTTAAAGAATATTTTGAGCACATGTTGACTTGAACACAATAAACTAACAACTCATTCGTATACGGACATGCTTTGGGAATTTACAAAAAACACGATTAGATATATTCACAATCGTCTATGGGAACTGTGGTATGTACCTTTGCCTATCTAGCGTGCGCTGATGTTATTTAACTTGGGTTTTCTTAATGAGCCAAACAACGACTAGTATCAGTGCCCATTTCATTCATTGTTTTTCTATTCTGAGATGGCTGTTCCTTGTTTGTATTTGGACAGCACAAAGGTAGAGTTTTTGCTCAAATTTTGTTACCAGCATGTTGAGAGGACTGGGGTAAACTGACAGACTAACAGTATTTTTTTAGCTAAAATGCCGGGATTATGTCACCATTGAGTATACATTTTTGGAACGCCCAAGTTTAATGTGTTTCTATGATAGTTGGAGAGTTTATTTCTGGATATACTCTGAATGCAAAAGATCACCATACTTATTTTCGGTAAGCTGCTGACCGAAAGGCTTTCTCGGTAGGTAATATGATTTTATTAGCTTGTTGGTAGCGATTGTTAGAAAAAATAGTCTATCACAATTCCTGGGAAGGCTGAACGTCATTCTATTACGAATTACGGGAGTAGAATAATCTATATACTCTGTAGTGAACAACTGTGCATCCACCTCGGTCTCAACTAGAATTGTGTATTTTTCCTTCAAACTCAGAGCACCCACGTTCTGAGACTAATTAATGCCTTACGGAAATCAGGACCGGAAGACAATAAACAGTGGTGGAACGATTACCGAGAGTGCTCATTGTATTTCGTTTGAGAACAGCCACACAACGCTTCGACAATCCCATTAGAAAGACATTCACAGTCTGGCTCAAGTTTCAAAGTTATCAACAACTCAGCTTCACAGCCGTATATCTCGGCACGTTTATCAGCTAGCTAGATGGGCACACTTCTGCAGGTTGATTCATATTCACTTGATTTGCCGACCGGTATATTCAATTCCGTATAAATGAATGTATCCAAAACCAATAAACAACTACAGTTTGGTCACTTATTAACCCGTATTGCGTCTTTTCAAAGATCATGCCATTTTCATTCATTGACATTGAAGTATACTTCTGCTCGTCCATAACTGTTACCAGTTTCTGCTGGGTAGTTCGCGAAATATGAAACTTTCCATTCTCAAACAGCTTTGTTATCGTAGACTAAAAACGTCAACTTCTTTACGTTGGTAATCTAACCAGGACAGTACTTCACCAATCGTTACAAATTTCATGCTAGAACGTTCGCCGAAAGATTTTTTACCACTAAGCGTTTTGGTGTCGTAATAAGCACCACACCTAGCTACTGCGTCTCAATTTTGTTTAGTTCGAAAATTGCCCAATTTTCCAACTGTGTACTACGAAGTGGTTTAGCGGACTTGGACATGTTAAGGTTCGTTTAAATTTGAATTCACTTGCATTTGGCTGTAGATATCATATTTATGTATACCTTTTAGCCAATCTCTTTTGAAAACAGCACATTTTTCGGGTTTCGCTATTGCTAGGGGTCGTCTGCGGCTCACATCCGTAGAAGAAGTTTTAAAGGAGGATGTGAATCCAACCAAAATTCCCTGGGGCAACCATGTTGATCAGTATGGCATTGGCCTCGAACTGATCATGACTGTTCTATTATAATTGAGAGCAGCCTGACTTTCAGATTTCAGTATTTCCTAGGCTGGCCTTCTGTCTCATTAAACGACCAAATTATTATTTATTAACTTCAGTCGATTTGCTTGAAATACAGAATATAGCATGACGTTCAATCATCTGTATCTTCGGAGGCAGACAATCTCGTTTGATTGACAGTGTGTGCCCAAACCACGAGGACCGTTCACCTGCCCGACATTATCAAACTATCGAGGCACGCCATGCAGACTGTTATGTGCACTTTCCTGGACATTGTCTGTTCGTAACGTGTTTGATTTTTCTCTGGCTGAAATGATACGGTTATCGTATATGTCGTATTTTAGAGACAAATTAAGAGGACCAAACCGGCAGCCTCACAGTTGTGCGCTACTGACTAGGTTATTGCAGATGTCTCCTTCCAAAAGAGCTACCTGCGAATTCGTTATAAATGTGGAGGTTGTTATCAACCATGGACGACACACGTTTTTCAACAGGTGTATCGCGGTCAGTTTTACATTGTTTTTATTTAAAAAGGAATAAGCGGCAATTTGGGACGACTGGTTTTTTCTTAACAATCCGATAACTTTCACCTGGAGGTTTAGGGATCAACCGTTATGTGAGATTGGGCCAAACGAGAGTTCATCTGAAGTGGGTTGTATCATGATTTCCACATAGGTATCTGCCTCTTAAACTTCTCTCACAGGATACTTATGCAACGTAATTTCATGCGATTCCAACCAGAAACAACACGCATGTCTACTGAAAACGTGAATCAAAAATGCTGCTAAACATGGAGGGTGTAGTTCAGTTTGAATACTGGTGCCCACTATAAAAGTTGAATGAACCATAGTCTTGCCTAGTGCCGTTGTTAAATTACATCGGCTGAGTGATTGTTTCAACTAGTAATCTCTCATATTAGATTGGGGTCTATATTCTAGTATCTGTCCGACTGCCGGATCATCTTGATGTGAACTGCCGGTCGTTAATTTCTTAGCCAGCTTTCGCAGCAGGTCATATTCGCTGAAGCAACGTTTCACGGCAGTTAATTACTTAATCCAATGACGAATGCTTAATTTCAAGGTTACACCCCGTTTCAGACCTTGAACCCCCTACTGACTCACTGAAGTTGTTGTTACTCTTAAACTAACCCTATGGGTTGAATGAATTACCCGGGTTGAAAATCGTGGCTATCCCATGGCTTGGACTGGCAGACAGTAGAAGCCGGATGCTAGAAGGCAGACTTTCAAAAAGGATAATCACCTCATACGACGTAGTTCGAAAACACTTGACGAATTTGAGACAAACATTTTGGTTAATGGAGGTGTTTGCGTATTTTCATGAAATACTGTGCAATAGTTCGCTGATACGGCGCGCAATGTCTAAAAGCAAAGCCTATTTTTTCATACGAATTATCCAAAAAGAACCAGACCACCAGACGTGACAAACTGAGTGTGGAGTCCCAGTAAAGTAAAACAATGCGTTATTTATTCTAACGGACTGGTATTTCCCAACATGTAGCCTGAATAACGTGGACTTGAACCCCTCTACAAAGTCGAGAGTAATCTGTTTTTGCTAGTCGACAGTTCTTACGTTTGTATCACTGTTAAACCCGGGAGTCCTGATAGTACCGAAGCGCGTGATAAGCGCATGGTTGGTGGTGTAACGCTGAGTTTTAGTTACAAAGATATGTAGACATTAGTTTTTGATGTGATAACCGTGTATGCCGATTTCATAATTGTTGCGCAATGAACTATAACGTGGAAATATCACTTTCCAAGCCTTGTGAGGTTACGTTTCGTTCCATTTGTTTTAGAAATGTGAGCCAGGGTAGCTTGACGTTTCAGACAGAACGATTTCATTTCAGCTGCGCTTAAACCCGTTTGATTCTGTGACATCGAAATGTTTCGTCTATCTAAAGGAATATTTTTTACCGAAGAAAACCTATTGTTCTTCAAACGAGGCAAATGTTATCTTTGAAAGTACTGCGTTAATAGCTGTTTATAGAATGGTTGTTGTTATAGTTTACTTAAATACTGAAGAATCACAGAGTGCACATTACATCCTTTTCTTTTCTGAACACCTGGCCAACATGTTAGCTCATAAGTATATAATATTTTTTCCGTTTACGTCTATTCAGTTTGACTCTTGGAATGTGTTTGATAATATTGTACTCCTAATGAATAGAATAACACAAGTGGTATAACTGGAAATATTGGACTAGAGTCCAAACATTGCAAAGAGTTACACGGTCAGCCCAGGGTAGTGAACACTGAATGACCACTATCGAGATGTTGAGGAAAGACCGAAAGAAATCAACCTTTCGTGTTCGATATACAGACTGGCAGGTACGCATACTAGGTCTGCTGTCGTAAAGTACTTGTGACTAATTTGACCGAACAACCTCAGAACGTTTGTCTACAGCCTCGCTATTGGTCACGGAGGAGAATCGCTTACATTGATAAGGATTAACTTTGTCAGCTCAACTTAGGTGTGTACTCATTTGTGTCTCATTTCTCCCGTCTGCTGCTGCAGTCTGTTTTGGTCACCCTGATGCAGTAGCGAAGTCCTTAGCTAGTGGCATGGCAAAGTTTACTAAAGTACCAGCTGGATTTATACTTCACAGCATCATCTACAGTACAGCCGTTTTTACTCAACCCTAACCTCTATTAGCGGACGTGCTTTGAATGGCAATACTTGAATTGCATGAGTTTCGAAGACCATAAATATCTGCCTCTCACGACCTGCCCTTATTGCCCCTTAGTAGGTGCTTTTCGTGTGAATATGTCTGAAACCTCCACAATAAATTGAATGCGAACATTACTGGAAATACTGACAGACCATGGTGTCGCTATGTAGACTGCGGAAGAATATATCGGGCATTAAGAAAGTAATTTTTATCGTAGAGTACATAGGCAACTCTGGGATGCCTTGCGACTTAATTAAACAACGCTCACTAGCCACAAAATACCGTTTTAAAATCAGCATTGAAAAGTCACTGGTAATAGCATATTAAGTTTTTAATTTTTTACTGATTGTTCGTTATCACTTACAACAGAGTTCACGTCCGAATATCGACTATATTCAATTAACTGAAACACCCATTTTTGGGTGGTCTTTCTCCCAGTTAGTTGGGAATGGAGGAAATCGTTTCCTTCATCTCCCTCCGTATACTCCGTTAACCGGAACGATTACATGAACAATCTACTTGAACAGACGTTCATATGTAGGTCAAGTCACATGACTAACTAAGGCGGTATTTCTGGATTAGAAGTCGCTTTCTGAAGGTGAAGGATTAACCTGCAACAAATTGATCCATTGTACAAATAAGAGGCGGTGAAATTTACAATTGTCATCCCACCAGAAAATATTAATAACTTTAGGAAAACAATGCGTTAGTAAAACAAGTCTTCTAGAAATCAAAATATGCTTGTTAATCTGCTTCAGTGCAGTTTGAAATGAAGTTCGTTCAGCCTGTCGTCCACTTTAAAAACTGCAAGCCCAGTGTTACTTTCCCTGATTCCACTCACCGAAGTTCGAAAATTCATGACGACTTCTACCGTATGTACTCTACACACTTTTGCTTAAAACATTCACAGACCGGTTTCTCGTGCTCACTTCGTTCTGATCACAAATACACATAGCGCCCTCGTGGAATAACCAAACAGTCCGAGTAAGCCGGCACCAGCTGTAATGCTTGAGCCTGTCAAGATGCAGATTCTGGACTTTGTTTGTGGTTCGATAAACTGACTTTCCTCTATCGACCGCGCAATTAAAGTTTGTCGAATAAAACCAAACAGATTGATCTGTCACTATTCCGCCTGACTGAACACTCCAGTCAGGTTATCTTACATTGTTTAACAAGAAAGAACAATGCAATAAGCACGACACTGTCCTGTGAAGGACCGTGCTTTTGGTGTCAAATGACTTTTGTTTCCCAATAGACCATTTTCGTTCGTGCACAGATCCATCTTTCTAAAATTCTGGATGAAACTATTAGTGGAAAACAGTTTTGCATTGTTTTGGTTGCAAATATATCAACGGATGGATCTAGTACCAACAACTCAGCATCTCCGAGTGGAAATAGGGTAATTCATACAGGCATTAAACCAGCATTACCTTATGTTGTGGGACTGTCCATGTCATTGTTGATTCATTCGTCACTGTTTCGCTGCAGTCGTAATCTATCCGTAATCACTCATTTTATTGGATAACCGTCCACCTTCGGTTTTTATCAACATGATAATCTCGATGAGATTGTGAATGTGTTAACGACTAGTATTCAACCGATTTCACTTGACCGGTTTGTGCTGAGAAGTAACCAATAACCGCGGTAGGAACAATGAATGCATTCATTCCAAAATGCGAGAGAATGCTTGGTCTGTGATTTTGTTACCGCGAAACGGATTGTGAGACACAACCGCCCCCTATTTATGTACATTTTGAATGGGCTAACCAATACTACCTGTAGCATATATGGGAAGAAAAGAAAACGCTGAAACTGAACGTCATCTCACTCATTTTTATGGCTTCAATTTTCCTAAACCGCCAACACAGCCGAAGGTTGGTGCTCATTACCAAAGTGTTTCTGGTATAACAAATAATAATCTCCTGATCAACTTTAATTGTTCAGAATGGTTGTCGTTTTCCGACTCTTGCATAATTGTTGACTGATTCTTATCTACTTTGACCATCATCAGTTAGCCAGTAAAACCAGATGGGCCAAGAATACACATAGTGTATTCCTATGGCGACAGTCGCCGGATGGCAGATAAGCAGATGGCGAGCAGAACGTTGTGCTGCTTGGACGTTTACGTATGTAGCACACACGACAAACGTTTTTTTTCAGTTATGGTAACCGTTAGCAAGATATTAGAAGAATCAAAATGATTAAGCCATAGGTTTCGGTATGAGGCAGTCATTTCTGCTCAATGTACACCACCTTTTTAGTACGACTACTAGTTCCGAAAAATCACGATCACATGTAAAAACCAGCATTACTTGTGAAATCTACTGAAAATCAATGACTTTCGCGAGGGCTGCAGTTGTGATCATTTAGAATTTGCAAGGTAGCTCATTAGGCCACGTTCTGTTCTCGTGCGCATACAGTCAGCATCAACGTGGTTGTAAAAATGTATATCACTGTTTCTTCATTTAACAAAGTGAACAGTATGCTGCATGTGCTTCCTGGTATATTGTCTGGTAGCCCAGAATAGAGCAAAATGTTAACTATTTGTGTATTATGGTTGCAGAATGGTTACGTCTACAAAGCCCATTTCTAAAAATTCTCATAGCTTGCACCGGCGTTGACTGCCCAAAGTTTTCGATGGTCACAAAAGATTTCCGGCTTTTCTTTTCATCAAATGAGTTTGAAAAAAGAATATCGGAAGATTTAAAACGTTGGTGACAAATGAATTCACTCACCTCAACTACAGCCAAAGCCTTACGACTCAGAGGCCCCCATGCACCTTAGATTTATGGATGCCTATGTTTCACAAGGACATTGTGTCACTGAGACCAGTTGTGGTGATGTCTAACTCACCTCAGTATAAGTTATAAAAGTGATTAGCTAGAATATTAAAACCGATGAATGTGTAAACATTCGTCTGAAAGGCAGTTTTCAACAGGCTGGACTTCTTGAGAACGTCGGTCTTCATAAGAAACACAGGACTAGCATTGATATCAACTTGTTATTCACGAAAGTACTCTACAAGATACTATTCGAATCCTATGTCATTAAATCGACGTGAATCAACACGAATTGCACATCTCATTTTGTGAACTTGTGCGATTCTTTCTGTTGTATAACTTGAGTGTAAAATTATATTTCTAGCAGAAAAGCTACTGAAAACTTGATGGCGTAGTAGTGCGAACTGCTTCGGGACCCACCTTAGCTGACATTTTTTACGGCCCACCTGCGTAAGTGTGCGCACGAAACTATCTCTAAATTAGAGTTATTTATCCGGTATGCGGATGATGAGTTAGCTGCGAATGACGCTAAAGAGCGTACCGAAAAGATTCTGACAGCAATCATCCGACCGCATAAAAACAATAAATCAAGTTATGAATAAGTATTAAACGATTTTCTTTAGTTCTCACATATCTGCTTCACTCGAAGGATTGATGCCTAAGTGTACTATTCGGTTTATTGCAGATGTACTTGGAACAGTTAGTGGTTACACTTTAATGGCATCATGCCAAGTCATTAAAACACAGACTTCATCCAAACGTTATTGAATAGAGCCACACCGATTCGCACTCAGGATACAATCCAGAGTAAGTTGCAACTAATTAATCAGGTTTTCTTGGACAACGGATATCCGCAATCAATAATATCCAAGTTCTCCGAGCAAACAATGAGAGTGGGGACAAAGCTGTTCACAGGAGTTAGTGTAAGCACACCTCTGTAACGCCGACTAAAGGACGCTGTATTGTGTACGTATAATACCACAGAGGTCGTATTAACTTACACTACAAAACTGAGTCCGCTTCCATCTCTAAAGCTCCAGATGCTTCCGTTCACCACACTCCACATCATTTACCGAGTTCCGGGTAATTGTCAGGTTGGCTACGTTAGTAGGACGAAGCGGCAGCTGAAGGTTTGGATCTCGGGACACATTCCACCATGGATGAGGAAGCACGCGGGGCAGGTACAATCCGACACAAGTGTGCGTACAGCAACCATCATACAAAACACTGGCTTTAACGATAGCTTGTCATCTCGTGGAGAGCCATCACTTGGTGGATCCCACACAGACATTCACAGCTACCTACGCACCTGTAAGACCCCGGTTTCTATGCTGGGACAGTGGCTCAGAGATAGTGGTGTTGGTCTTTGTGTGTACGGATCGACTCATTTGTTAATTTAGCGTTGCAGTAGTAACGGTGTGATTGACTAACTGGCAAACAGTTCTGATTTCTGTTTCCTACTTGCGTTTGGTTTCACAATTAACCTGTTTTCCGCGTTGTAACCTATTCCATGGTTTGTATCTGATAACATCCAGAGATACCTGTCGTACCATAAACCGTGTGAGTCAACGTTTTCGACCGATTATCTAACAAGTGTTTCGGGAAAATGCTGCATCGCACAATTTGCTTGTTAAAATGTCAACTTTAGATAAATACAACTTGTCGACTTAAATACTAAGCACTGGCGAATAACATTGGGTACTAAAAAATTATACTTTCCCTTGCATTTGTGAACGGAGATGGAAACATAGCACAGTGTACTGTTTCCAGCCTAACAAATTTCGTTGAAACCTGTGAGGTGCTTCTTGCATTGTTGTGTATGGATGGTAGAACGATTCATTGTTAATGAAAATAAGTTTGAGGTCATGCACAAACAAACATTCAAACAGCTTGATTACCACAACAGTGTTAGACTAATTGAAGTTTTTATTTGGGCAGATGAGCAGTTATCAACTGGTGGTCGTGTTAATGAATACTAATAGTGGGGACAACAAGCAGAGTGCGATTGGTGGCACTAACTGTTTGTGTTGCATCGTTAGCGCAACACCATTTGCTGGGCCTGTTTTATATCATACTTAATCCTGTAATAACACTTCCCGAGATGATCCGGCTAGAGAAATTACACATTTCAGCATTTGCCCTCTTTCAAAAACTACAGGTTTTCGAAAAGTATAATATTTTTATTTCGTTGAATCTGACCAATAAGCGTGCACCACAGTGAGTAGCGATATGATGGTTGGGAACAGTGTTGGTGTTGTTTGTAGCTCGGGTT
>QNGE01007403.1:0-15646 GCA_008508345.1 Paragonimus westermani | reverse complement strand
CTGATGCAATTCAACAGTGCCCGTAAGAATATCCGATGCACCCCGAAGCCCATATCACAGGCAGGGATGGCGTTCTTAAATGTGTTCACGTCACGTCGTGAGGACGATACAATACAGCGTAAGGTATATCGTAAAGCAACCTGAACGTAGCAGTGTACAAATTCTAATAGCTTCGTACCGTTCAGGCATAAGAAAAACCTAGTCCGGTGTTTGCTAGATAGGGCCGTGAGAATTTGCTCAGATGACACCATAGAGGAAGAAAAACAATTTGTATTTAACATACTTCTTGAACCTGGCTGTCCAGAACAGTCTAGTTGTAAGCATATAATAGTTAGCACAAATTTAGATGTGCCGCAAACTGTGGACAAAAACATGTAAATATTACTTTGCCTTTCAAAGGCGACAGTAATGTTGGAAATATAACCAGGAAACTTGACATAGCGCCTGACAAAACCTATTTCGCAGCTCAAGTACGTGATCGGTTCACATCCACACCAGTTTTGCGTCCCCAGCTCAAATGTATATTGTCTGTACATGCTGCCTATTTTGTGTCTACCATTTCGTTTGTTCCTGTGGAATAGCTACATAGACCGCACAAGTCGACTATCTGAACGCATGCGGGAGCATCATTCTACGTGGCGAGCTCGAGAATCGACAAAGGTTTGCTCATCAGCGGTTGCTACTCATTGGGTAGAATCGAATCATCTGATCAACCCGGCCGATTCGTTCAAGCCTATCTATCGAGTCGGTGGAGCTCGATCAAAGTGGATCAAAGGTCGTCTACCAGCCATTGCAGAAGCCATCGCAATCCGCTTACATTCGCCCCTGTTATGCTCACAAAAACGTCTGGTCAAAACACTGAACCTTCCGTGGCCCTGTATCGATAGCCCGGATGGATCTGTTACATAGGAGTACCGATTTTCCAAAACGTTAACAATCCAATTCACTGGCCTTCATAACTAGATTTCACGAGTTTGACTGACCGACCATTAATGATCATCACCCCTCACCCAAGGACATACCGCCCCCAGCGAACCCGCATAAATGTGTTGTAATTAGCCCGATGATGAAGTACTAAAAACAGGCTTGATTGCTACGCATTTTTTCTCATGACTCAACTGGGCATATTCACGATATTGAAACCGAGTGTGTTTGAGTGACGTACACACAAGTTCCGCACCGAGATGGCTGTTGGTACACTATGAATGTCCAGCTCTATAAAGTCCCGTGATGTGTGACAAGTGTGCGCAACGATGTTCAGTATATCGACTGAAAATTTCATCAGGCAAATTTGACACCAAGACTCTACTGATGAGAAATCTCTACGTATAATGTCTGAACGAAAACTGAGATTGCTAGGAGGAGAATCGTGGACAAGTTTGATGTCGTCAGCGACCAGGTAGAGTTTGCCACGCCTGAAAACTTTACGCACGCAGTTGGTGTACATAATAGAGTGTAAAGACCCCCGGACGCCTACTTTTCCACTGTTCGTATGGAACAAACTAGCTGAGAAATGGGTCCCGTATAATGAAAGATGCTAATTTGATGGAAGCCTTCTGCAACTCTTGAATCAGTGAGTTTTGTGACATGGTTAAGAAATTCCAGCCGGCACTTTATACGGTTCGAAGGAACCTTGATGGGCGTGTTTCAAAAGATCCTGTGATAGTAAAGATTCAGTCTTACGGAATTTTGTTATCCTTTTCGGTGCCCAAAAACCAATTGAGGTATAGTTAGTGGTGCGATACTTGCCAAACACTTGACGCGGGCCACTTTCACATCGGTGATTCATTGTAGAATTTTTCCACTGGGGAAGGAGGGAGCCAAATGTTAATAAAATTGTGTAGATCTCAAGGGACATATAATGACGTCTTTCTCTTGATGACCGGGGGCATCAAGGTGACTGCCGTCAGGTCCGAGAAGCAAGAATGCTAGTCATAGACTGTTGTTTCTCCACATATAGTGGACGAAATATTAGTTCACCATATATTCCGCTTCTTTACCTTGTTACTTGGTGCAGAAAGTAAAATCAATGACATCCACGTTACTGAGTCACTTGTGTTTGGTTCAACGCCATGATAACTGAAAACGAATTCATCGTACGTTATTTCTGAAATTCGACTTGGCTGTTGCTGTTTTGGTCGCCTGCGTGTGACATTAGTACTTAGTTGATGTATGGGTGTCAAAATAACGCACTATACGATGTTGCACATGCAGTTTATGTCTCCAGTAACTTAGGGTGTTGGTTCATTAGTAGGGAGTGGATTATATAGCACTCATTGAGACGAATTTTAAAAATCGTGAATTTCACACTTTCTCACATTTTCCAGATTTCTTTCAGAGGTACATGGGTGTTCTCGGCATAATTTGTTTTTGGGACAAACCGTGAATCGAAAAAATGTTTCTCATCACGATAAGGTAAGGTGGTACTTTTCCTTGAAAACCGTTCAGACTTATTGTCGCTATGCGAGTTATAAGGGCGTGTGAGTGTATGAATGGATGTATGACATCCAGTGGGTTAATGTTTATCAGTTTTAGCAACTTATCACTCGCGACACGTCGCGAGTCGCAAATTCATGTGACCCGAAGAAATGCTTATCTGGCTGTATGCACTTTCGACTTGGAGCACAACCACTTTCTCAATCATCTGGTATATGAGTCCCACTTCACCATTCGCGAACTCACCTCCAGGAAATAGAACGACCCCAGGAGCCCGTTCGGGTACAATACATCAGCTGCCGGCATTAAACAGTATGTGACATGTTTATGAGGGCTTCCCACGACTGCTGACATCAGAAACATTCGAGGCCAGTTGAAGCTGTGATGCTGTGAGTTTGTTGTGTGAGATTTGTAACCAGACATCACAGAACCTCTAGAAATGGCTGTCGGCGATTGATACGAAGGGCGTCGTGCGTATTATACAGGATTAATATAACAGATATACGCATATCTTCTTTGCGTATCGAACGCCGGTTAAGCTATTCAAACGTTTTTCGCATGTTCTAAATATGCTTGCCACTCACAGAACAAACAGGCGAATGTACGTCATGAAAAATTTCTTGATACTTTCGAAGAGGGAAGTTATATCGCTTATGAGGGGCGTGAGACAGGACCAACCCGTGATATACGGGTTTGTTCACAGTGAGAGGTATGCTCCGTTGCGTAGGCTGTTTGAAATATTTGAGAAGTGGAAGGAGCACATGGCGGTAAAGAAGTTTGTGATAAACAACGTGGCTGAGCAAATGAGGGCAGCCCGTGTGGCGTTTAGCTGCGGCATCATACTGTTACTTTCATGTACGTGACGCCGTTCGAAAGCATGTAAGTGTACAAAAATGGTTTATCATGTTCGTTAACAAACGGATTCGTTTCACAGCCTGTATCTCTTTTAACAAATGGCTACGATACACTACGGGCAAAATTATGATGCACCCTTAAGCCGTATACCGCAAGATCAGGCGTAATTTACATATCACCAGGCAAACCGACAGAAAGTTTATGAATTATTTGTTCTGTCAGTGGCTTCACGCCAGTCGCACGCGGGATATTTATGCACAGTAGCACGAATAGTCAAGTATGTATTGCCAACGGAGGTTCGGAAATGAGGACGCACCCAGGAGACCGCATAGTTACTGCCACTCAAAAAATATGAACACAAAGCGGGCGGCTAATGCGGGATTTTGGAGTGCAAACGACGTGCGGCTGCGACTCCCATGAAGTCGTCGATCTTGATTTGTACATCGATAACATGCTTTATCGAATGACAGCGTTCGTCGATCATCTTGTTCAAAGACATCTAAACGGACAAACCTTACGACCCCATTTCGATAACATGACTGAGTGCAGAGCGGGTGGTCGTACATTAATCACCCTGAAAGTCACAGGTTCATGTGCAAAACGATGGAGACGCTTTCATTGTGGATTGAATGTAAAGCACTTGTAAGTGCCGTTTTCAAAATTCGATGTGTTTCCTTTGCACCTATCTTCCCTCAGTGTATCGGGAACACTTCTACCCTTACAGTAAGGATTTTTGTACCGTTGTTTCCGTTTACAAAGATGGCTTCTGCGTTCTTGATCGGCGGATGGCGGAATAAATCTTGTCTACTCAAAAGTTGATGGACCCATAGCTTTGATCTCTCGTTACAGCCAAATTCATCCGTCACTATAGAGCCCTCCATCGCTTGCTTGCAAAACTGTGTGGCTGCGGCAGTTGCGCGGCAGTGACCTCTCTCACCAGCGTTATTGCCACCGCCAGCAAAACAGTGAAAAGTGCAAAGACTGAATTATCTTTAGACGACTTCCCAACTGTATCATCTACTGACAGTAAGCAGCCCAGATGAGTGAAAAAGCCTTAAACAGGATTGCCTTGACAACAGTTCAGTGGACCCGTAGAGATAGACAGCTGTCGTTATGAAGCGAATCAGCTGATCTTGTAGTCCGAATGTACTCTCACCGCCGACATATTTGACTGTCCATCCTGTGGCAACAAACTTCAGCTTCAGTAACCCTGTGGGTGCACGTTCTAAATTTACAAACCCGTCAGTTCCCTCTATTTTAGCTACTGTTTGCACTTCTCCAGTGTATATGAAAGAGGGTTCTGCACAGCGCCCACCATAGGCGTAGATTTAGACCAGCCGCGGAAAATGAGCCGATGCACACGAGCCCAAACAAGCGCAACTCACTATCACCTGGGGGCGAATCGCCTCCGGGTATATTAAAACAGAGTGGGTTCCTTCACAGATGCATGCATAGTTATCCTACAGATCTTACGCATGATGGACGGGATGGTTAAGACTTCATGTGGTAAAGTAATTCAGTCAAACGAAAAGACGAATCGAGTCCATGGAACGCAACGGCTACATGCTGCAATGAAGAAGCCAGCTGTAGTAGGTATTTTGTACACAGGAATAATTAATTACTTCTCTATAAATTTGCGCGCATTTGTTCAAACTGGCAATCTAAGATGAGGCATGCAATAGCCTCAGCCTCAAACCGTAATCTTGAGATCAAAGTTCGGTGAAGTTATGAGCGTTTAAACATGCGACAATGTTCGGCAGCAAAAGTCACGCTCAAGCTATGAAGTTGGCAACCACAACAGCAATGAATGGCTAAGTATGTTGAATATAACTGAGGAGAAACACTGAGTTGTTCAGTTTCGGCACGTAATACGACGTTGAAAACCGCTTGTTACAACAGACTGCTTTTGCAGACTTACAAAAGGCATAGTCCTCGTGGTCTAACAACGATATGACGCTAGAAAGAAAATGAAATTCTGCCTGATTTGACTCAAATTCACAGAAAATGATAGGCTCCCATTTCTATGGCAGTGAATCTATTTATATATCTATATCAACATCGCTTTTGAGCATATTTTTAAGAGTTCGACAAATTTTTCAGTCACTTTCACGTTGTTGAGATGCGGACATAATCGCTTCCGCATTTGGAACGATAAGCCAAAAAATTTTCGACAACGGAATTCAACGAAATTTCATGAAACACGACACAAAATTGAAATAACCCTCATAAGTTAAGAACTATGATTACCGTAAATATCACGTAGACACTTCCAGTCTACCGGCAGGACTGAGCTTCAGAAAGATAAGCAGGCTTGATGATGGCTAACTGAGGGCGTATGCCCACGGCATCAACGGCAACGTGGCTCAGAAATGTACTTGTGTTTACAGGGAGAGATGGAGGAGATATATCTCCTTCAGTGTTGGAGAGAGCGGCAAAACTTGAATTAACGACCACACAGACTATAACGGAACTGTCCACGAGAGTTTTGTCCCGTAGGGTTACTAATGAGATACTAGGGTCTCTCCCACAGTCCCCGTGTCTCATTAACTGCACCAGTCCCAAGCCCCTCCTTTTGCTTTTAAGTGCAATTCCTCTACATTTGGGTAAAGCAATTGGGTTCTGTGACCTGTAGCAGCGGATACTTTATGCATTTGTGTAATAAGAGGGGAATTGCGTGTTTTGTGCCATGATTTAAGACGTTTGAGTTAACTTCGCTCCTTCGGATTGAGAGTTCTGCCTTCACCGCACACATTAATGCGCTCTGAGCCCTTCCGGGCGAAAATGTCCATGCAAAACCCGATGTGTTCATTGAACACTTCGGTTGCAGCATTAAGGTCAGTGGTCAGAAAAAATGCGCTTCATTCTAAGGAATTCAGTAGCGCGGTGAGCGTATTCCAGTGGACAAAATTAGTTTGGTGACGATATATATACGGTCGACTTTTTACAGCTTCCAGGTCAGACACAAAGTTAACTAAGTTGTGATCGCTTCTTGGAAAGGTTTTCAAGGCGAACACAGTAGCGGGGCAGATGCCTGCCTATTGGTTGCTAGAACACGTTGGCACTATCCATTCATTTGAACACGTGCGAGGAACTCAACTTGACTTACAGGAGCTGTAAAGGATGTCCAAGAGACATTTGGCATGCTAAGATTTCTGCCAGTTGGTTTTTACTGTAAAGGCAAGTTTGCTGCACGATTCAGCCCGCCATTAAGGTTACTCGCATCGTTATGGGTGGTGATAGGTTGCCAGGAAACACATCGTAATAGTAACTCACGAGAGCTAGTTGACATTAACGGCCACTTGGAGCAGTCAATCGTCTAAAGACAAGGCTCATCAAGTGTGGTTGCAGAATATCGCTCCCTTAGTTATGTTAAACTTTCTTCGCCACGACCTGCACCGCGATTTTGACGGAACGTGTGATGACCTCAAACATTTGGTTGTGTCTGAGGTCTCAGGCCCACACCAGGCTCCGGTGACTAGAATGACGTGAACATTATATAGGATGAAATGCCTATAAACACCCGCCTTATTGACTTGTGAGTGTGTATTCAAAAGCAATAAACCTAGTGCATTATCCTTTTCCGGCATCATTTCTAGACCGCCCAAATTGTTTAAAACGGAAGGACATTTATAATTTAGACACACTAGCAATGTCGCCTGGTCCAGTGCGCCTATAATGGGCTAAGTGGATACCGATAGGGTGTCGCCTCCGTCTGAGTCCATGACAGAAGGTGTCGTGAAAGTGTCCACAGGGTCTGGTGGGGTATCGGAAAAATTGAGGGTGGACTAGGTAGGGGAGGATTGAGCGGCATATGTTTCACGGGAGTGGAGTGAGAGTGGACTGATTGGCCGTGCCCATATGCCCGTCGTCAGGAAAAAGATTGTTGGTACCGTTTAGGTAAGCATTCATATTGTAGGTGATATTCCTAATGTAGAAGGTGAGTTGAGGAGAGCTCATTATCACTGGTGTCCCACTGGCGGTCGGTTTGTGGGTTGCTTTTGTAGGCGTTCAGGGTCAAAACGCCGGCAGGTGTTTGACAAGTAGATGGGCGAAGTCTCTTTTGCTCAAGAGTATAGTAGGTATAAATCACCAGCTTATCCTCATCACCTTTAGCGGCGGCTTCTTCGGAGGATCCAGCGTCAGTCTTGAGCCTGGGATATTTATCTTTCGGACGAGCAACATCTACCCTGGAGCAACACCAGCCGATCTTACTTGAAGATTGATGTTGGTAACCATAATACACACAAAGGTAGAAACACTTCTAGGCAGACGTGAAAGTAGACGGAATATAAGCACGTTATAGAGAAATGAAAGCGTTGAAAGTAGGAATTATCAGAAAAGTTTCAAATTCAATTTCCACGCGGAAGTTACTAGCCAGTTTCGCTTCGTGCACCACAACGACGCACTGTAAGTAGGCTGATGACCTACTAATCCCAAAAGGCCAGCGCATTCACAGCCACACACATCACAACGCCATATAGTCAGGTTTTCACGATCTACGGCATCGACGGGTTCCTTGCGTGCCACACGAATCCGTTCACGGCCCCGCAATTGCTGCACACTGAACTTGCAGACGCCCATCTGAATCACATTCTTCTACATCGTTTCCTCCAGTACTGAGTGCAGAATGGGATTCAACATACTTCTAACCGAACTTGGTACTAGTCATGATGCTACCCAAATTCCTAGAACTACCGTTACAATACATGACGGTTAATCACACCCCAGACAGTCAACAAACAATTCTAATATCAGAAAAATAACTTATCTGAATCTCCACGACGATTTCCAGATTTTTAACCTTGCCTGATTGAACCAACCGGAGCCGCCACGGTTCAGCAGCCAGCTGATAGGTCTGACGTGATTGCGTCCGCCGGTTTCGATCGCACAAGAGCCCCTTCACACACTGGCGTTTCTGATGCCTCTCATGATCAGAAAATGAGAAAATGTATGGTTTAACCACCGCTTTGACTAACTTGAGGGCCGAGAGACCTGAGGTCTTCAATGAATTAAATGCGAAGGAGACTAGAACTTACAACAGGTATAGCACCGGAGATTCTGGAGTTCGGTTTATCAATAGTACGGCAAACCCTCCGGGAAATCCGTATATTATGGGGTTAACAGCTACGTAGAATCGCTGTTGCGGCCTTAACACCAAGGCTCCATATTGTGGTCTCCGATACTTGTGATAATGCAGTTAGAAGAAGGCTATAGCTTTGTAACACAATTCATGATCTTGGTCAGCGGCTTTTTGCGATCTTTTCACCTGCTCAGGTTAACTTGTTAGTGCAACCAACACACTGAGCTTGGATTCACTTGACTGGACCAACTGTAAGACTCTGCTGTGCGGCCAATACGTCCAAATTCAGCTCTCGCACAACTGAAAAAGGCGAAGGAAGTGAGCTACTTTTTCGTTCTCATAACCTCGGCGGCATTATCATGCGCGGAGTGAGAGTGCAGCCAACCTTGACAGTATTTCCAGCCCAAGACGTCTGGCGTCGACGGTTTATTGCAGGTAAACCTTTCCACAAAAATTAGTTAAATTGATTTGACGCGCATTCTTAGATCTGAATACCTCACCAATTCGGCCGCGCCAAACTTTTGCAGATAGAAGTTCTTACGTGTAGCCATTCCAGTGCGGTTCTAAAAGCGTGGAACATTTGTAAGTCCAGCGTCTTCGAAGACATTTCTGCTTTCGGAAAGCTTCCCGAAAATAATGAGTAAGGTGGGGGTTGAATGACTTCAGCTCTACCCACAGAACAAATAGTGTTCCAACGACTGTCGGTCACTCTCAAAAAATTTCCTCAGAAATCATGATGCCGCCGATTCTCTTCAAGTTGGAACTAAGGCCTCAGCTCCACCGGTAGTAGTTTCGTGTCTACGATTCACGACGCCTGACAGCACGGTGCGGATACCCGATGCACCCATGACCAGCCAGAGTGAATGAAGTCACGTGTACACATCAAAACTTCAAGCATGGCCAGTAAACTCCCGCAGGTCAAGTTGCTTCATGAAATGAAAGTTTGAAATGTGGCAATTACAGATATATGGCTGCGCATAGATATCATGGAAGCAGAACTGTAGGTAACCGGCTTATAAGAAGGAGGTCGTGCATAAAAGCTGACTCCAAGCTTATCTAATCCTTATTTTCAAGAGCGAATCAGCGTCCCCAGAAGGACCAACTCTGAAATTCATACCAGAGGTGAATGTCCCAACTACTTGGATGGCAAATCCTTTGTAAAGGTGTGTGGGTCTGAATAAGTAGCCTCAAAATGTGGTACAGGCCACGGTTCTATTCCCGCAACTTCGAAGCTCCCAATTCAGACGTTCTGTTGAAAGCTATTTCACTCTCCGGATTCATAACCCAATGAGTATGATGGGATCACCTCTCGCGTCCAGGAAATTCCCTAACTGACTAGCCATAACACGTTTTCTTTGGGTGTAGTAGGGTCATTTCTCACTGGGTTCTTTCCTAATCTAAACCGACACCCACCCCCACCCCCCACCCTTCGGGAAGTCAGAGAGTGAGAACGGTCCAAAATCTACCAAATTCGAACCAAGAAGGGCGAACGCAGTGTCAAACAGAAGCACTCACATACGCCCATGCTGTGGCGAGGTGACTGCTACCCTCCAAGAAAGCTTGCTAAACTCCGTCGCCATCCCCGTAATGACTGAGGCCGCTTGCCTAAGGTCTGCCCTGTGCTCTTCTGCCTCTATGCACCCTGTCGACGGGGGAGTCGTCCGAAGGTGCATATTTAGTAGCTGCCTAATCGTTCTAAACAAACTACCAGGAATCGGACAACGAGGATGTGGAAATATGGGTGAAATATTGGTGATGTCTGCTGCAACACCCACGAATGGTTGGAGAAATGAAGTGCAAGGAACCAAGTGCCAGCGTAGGAGAAAAACTGAGTGTACCTGAGGCCTAAATCAGCCGGAATCCACTAGTGCGCTGAAACTGTCTCCAGACGCATAGCCGGCAACCTCCGGGGACAGGCCACTCCGCTGGTCGACAACTCTACCATCAAAAATTCTTACGTGGAGTATGTTGGAGAACGAAGTCTGTGAAGTTTTTCCCCCTCGCCGGTATTATCAGCCGCTACAATGAAAAACGGCTCTAATTGTTGAGGTAGCTGCTTGTGTGAGTATTTCATGATTATTATGTGTTAACAGAACGTTGATGGTCACGTTCCCTGCCCTATTTATTCCCTTCTCATTGGTTCGTCTCCTTACACTGGAATTCTTTGTACTGACTACGAACATATCTTGCAGTCTAACAATACCACTCAAGAAACGCGTTTGACAAACCATTTCTCCTGTGGTTGTTGATCTTGATGTACTACTAAATTTTTATGCCGTTTGCCTGTAGAAACTTGATTCCGTGTAGTTTTCCTCTCCTTGTTTCCCTTTCTGGATATTTGTTTATATGTACCCTGGTTTTATTTTAGCCTGATCGCTTCGCCATTACGTGACTGTTGCATTTGATCATACTTACGAGAACCGTTAATCTCGAAACTTGTGTATTTGGTGGATTCAATGTCGAACTCTGTTGGTGTCTTCCACTATTCGGATTAACATATTTTCTCTAAACATTAGCACCTTAGTAATAAGAAACTCGCCACTACGGCCGTCTTCAATTTTGGACCCGAATAAGTTGCTCGATGGGCTCAAAATTCATAAACGCTCGTCGTTTACAGACGCGACTATCCTGAATCCAGCATACTGACAGACGTTGAGAGAAGATTAAGCATTGCCCAGACAGCCAATAGACGTCCGGGATCTATACTAATGGATTAATAATAAAGAAGTGTGTGGGAATTGAACTGCGGCGGAACCATCAGGATTACAATGGAAACAGATCAAAAATTTCAAGCCGAGTGTCCTACTTGAAGGTGCTTAAAGAAGTGGGCAGTTCGTTTGCTGCGCGCTGAACACGATCCAGAGAGGGTGGCCTTCAAGCAGGCATATATGACCTGAAGTGAACACTTAAGTAGTGGTCTCACAAAACCATTTTTAACAAATCTTCTTGTCTATGGGAGGAAAAGTGCGCTTAATCGCCCCGAGGTCAGCGAACCTCTTTCGCAACCGCCTGGTGAATATTCGCGAAGGTCAGTTAGATGACGACCACGTGTCTAGATCATTTCTAACTCGAACGTCATGATGTCCGCTTTGCTGAATGTACTATTGTTGTGAACCGAGAAGGCAAATGGCACACAAGTTAATTATTTTGGAAACCAATACACGACTCAAGCGTCTCAACAGGACAACGAACAGAAACACTTATTTGCACGCCACACTCGTCTTTAGACACCATGTCTCAGTTCCGTCATGTTGCATAAACTAGAAACCTATGGGATCCAAGGAGAAGTTCTCCGCTGGATAACCTCCTTTCTTGGTAACAGGACTTTCAGAGTAAAAACCGGTTCAGGCCTTTCGTCTCCATCCCCAGTCTCTGTGGGAGTCCCTCAAGGATCGGTACTTGGTCCATTGTTGTTTCTTATTTACATCAATGATCTCCCCGAGTTGATCTACAGCAACGCTCCCCTTTATGCTGACGACTTAAAAATCTGGAACGCCTGTGACCCCAATGCATTGCAGATTGACCTTGATCGTATTAAGTGCTGGTCAGAGGATTGGAGTCTCCCTCTGAACGACAGCAAGTGTGCGCACATGCCACTCGGAGGAGACTCTGGGAACCTATTCGTAATACATGGTGCAAAAAGTGTAGTAGATCTCACGAAAATAGACCTCCGAACAGACCTAGGGATCTGGCTACCGTCTGGTTTGTCCTTCTCTTATCATCACCAGCTGGCCGCCAAAAGGGGTCTCATGACTCTCAGGATGATCAAACGAAGCCTTCCCCGGATTGACAAGCGCGCCTTTTACACGCTTTACAGAGTCTACATAAGACCATTGCTCGAGTATGCCAATCAAGTCGTCTACACCGGTTTGGAGAAGGACATACTCGTCACTGAACGTGTCCAGCGAGTAGCCACCAAAATGGTCACTGGCTTACGGCATCTATCCTACGAGTCTCCCCTTGAAATTCTCGATATTTATCCACTTGAGTTCCGTAGACTCCGCGGCGACTTAATTCTCACACATTTTCTCTTTAGCACAGGACTCATGCAACAATTCTTCACCCTAGTACGTGATAACAGGCGAAGAGGCCACGACAAGAAGCTCTATAAGCTTCGACCTCGGACCTTCCTAAGACAACAGTTCTTCTCTTATAGGGTTATCAACTACTGGAACGACCTATTACTAGAGATTGTGAGCTGCTCTTCTAAAGACCGTCTTAAAGTGTTATTGGAGTCTCACCTACTTAAATTAATAATTTATCCTGTTTTGCTAGACTATTATTTTACTCTGTTGTTGGTACTTTCTGTAACCCCCAAGAGCGGTGCTACACCGCGTTTTCAACGACTGCCTTTCAAGTCAACCGAAAACCGTTGGACATCGAAACGAAAAAACTGACTGGATCCGGGTAGATTGGGCCCCAGCCTCGAACCCGTTTACAACTCGCTGAAATCGCTGAAAGGCATTCTGTGTCATTCTGCCTTCCAATGATACTTCCCATATCTCTCCCGTATTTATTCCGCGATTATTTCGATCAAAGCTGCTACTGAACAGTGGTGTGAGCAGTATGGTGCGACCGTCTATCCTCATTACACTATGAATCATGAAGTCATTGTCAGCTATTTCCATCGGGCGATGTATGTACAGACTTTCCGTCATCTAGGGGTGATTCCTATCCTTCGACCAACCTTCCAGCGCAGCGGGACCATTGTGCAATGCATAAAGATCATTAGCAAAATAGATTTTTCTAATCGACGGTGTATAACAGCGCGTTGATGGAACCATTACCCGGAAGGCCTTTGAAGTAACTAAGAGTTGATAGGTGGCCATTCACCGGACCTTTGATAATTTTCACATAATTGGGGACCATGACGCGAGTCTGATCTAGTCTTGGCCCTGAAAGCTCCATCACAAGAGGAAAAGTAGCCCAGCGATGATTCTTCTTTTTGATGCGGGTTGCGTCCGAGGGAGGATAGTCCGCGCGGCTGTCACTTCGCTAAGAAACTCTCCACAACTCTCCACTTTTGTACTTCGTTCCTTCTTATGCGGGTCCGCAGTGATTATACAACTTGAATGAACATGGTTTTGCACGTTGTTGCGCTGGTCTGTGTGCCCCACGGGGAAAAACATTTCTATCCCTTCCGAATTTCAAGGTAACCACGAGCGTTCATGTTGTAAGGTGCATTCAAAACCAGCGAAGGCACACGGGTTGAATTTGGGTTGCTTAACAAGGCGGGCCATCGCGGTGTTGGCGCCATTTTAGTTTTCGTCTGATCCCCTGGATTGTGCTTGCTTGTGTTGTATCACCTTACGGGACTGTAGCCGGAAGGCCCACTTTGAGAGATTGCTGACCTTTGGTGTCACCAGACTCTCCCACGAGTTTTATGGGTTACAGACGGAAACAGGCCGGCTGGCATGTTACAGCTTTTTTATATTCAGCCGTCTTGAATCACTCTATTTATACGCCTCGGGTATAACTTAACCGTTGATACTGACTGACACAAGTGGTGCTTGCAGTGGTATGTTCCGCACATTTTTTGTTTATCTATTCTACTGATTGCTCAGTATTACTGTAGCATCTCCGACCGAATCGTGTCTTGATTTCGGTGGTCTCTACTTGTCAGCGAGTTCCTATAAGTCTGTTTGGTATTGACAGCACTCAGTCTGCCAGTGCTAGAACTAGAAGTCATTTGTTGGTCAGCTAGGCCAAAGCCTGCTGCGAGCGCTGCTCTGTTCACAGGCTTTAATAACATGTTAGAAGTGGAATTGTTCCAAAATTTTGCTAGCAGCGATGTTTGCACTAGCTCCAAAGGGCATAGGTTTTCGGAAGTTGTAGCTGTGGTTGCGAATAGAGTCAGTGCTTTTGGTCTTGCTAGGCTGAAAGGAGAGAGAGTGGTCAAGGAATTGGAACTAGTGAAGGTTTCAATGCAAGCTATGGAACGAGTGGTAGCGGCCGGAAAACCTCTTGAGAATCTTGAAATTATGTAGCCAGATCTGGACTCGACTTGACATCAGGAGCTGTCGTTGGCTGAACTAGACGGCTCTGCAATCCTGCGCGCCAAACAGTCAGTGGCGGATCTTCAGAATTGATTTCACTGTGCTCTTTTATGCCTGAATGGCCCAAAGCATGTGTCGCACCAAAATCAGCTTCCACAATTTTGGCGACTTCCACTGATCTGCCAGAATTCGAAGTGTTCTATTTTAAAAATGACCCGGCTAGTTACTGCAAACTAGCCAAACAATTTCAGCATTACATCAAAATTGCGGTTGTGAATTATGGTCAATAGATGCTTCACCTGTCAATAAGAAGATCGTGGGTCATTTGAGGACTTCGCACCTTTGTCCCTTCCACCGACATGTAAAGGCGATAGAGACGTTGAGAGATCTTTATGGACGTCCACACCATATTGCTAGATCCCGCGTTGACAAGCTACTCAAGAAAGATAGACACTTTTGTTACGTTAGTTACGCATTAACACGATTGTCTGCTTTCATAAAAAACCTACAGCACTGCTCAAAAACAAATGAACTACAAATTTTATGGAAATTCCCTGAGAACGTTGCAACCGAGTATGAAAGAGCTGCTATCTAAACTACAAGTCAAATAGGCTAAAATCAGCGTTGATGTGATCCAGAAGGCACAAACCTACGTCTGCTAAGCTCGCAAAATTTTGTTTCGTGAGCGCAGGAGGGTAGCCCGAAGCTGGGCATGACAAATTGCGGAGAGTCGGTGTGATGCTAATAATAACGTCTGCCCTGGAAAATAGCGGTGGTCAAGGGTTAGACCGTTGTGGATAGAAGTTCACAACCACAAAACCTCGCTTTGCGAATAGGACTTTGTGTCGGTTTGTGCGCACCTCCGAAAGATGCCACGAGTTCTCCAGGCTTGTTAGGCTTAAAGAGTGGTATAGTCCACAACGACTGGAAGCTTACGTCGTGCGCCACGGCGTGTCATGTGGGGCTCCGGGCTGTCAGATGAAAAAGCTGTGTGTCAGAAACTGTTATCACGTTAAACAGCACCATTTCCTGCAAAACGTCAAGAGCCAAATGACACGACAGCCACCGTCCAGTATGAATAATTTCCCAACTAATGCCAGCTCCAGCGGAAACAGCGTGTGGCTAGGAGTGATCTCAACGTTTGTGGGGGATTCAAAGGAATGTCAGAATTTATGGTTTCTTTGACAACTGCTCAGATGTAACAGTTTTCACGCGAAGTTGTGTTGAAGGATGTCACATTTCCACAGTCTAGTCACGCATAACACTCTCGATACTAGTA